>JABFFJ010000201.1:0-56489 GCA_013623715.1 Fusarium verrucosum
TAATATCTTACTGGCTGATATTTTATAAAGTATCTTTGCCACAGTTTACTATATAGTTCCTACTAAGAAATAGAAAAGGATACCTTTCTATAGATGACGCTGCCACACTAATCTATAAGCTGATTATATAAGGCAGAAGAGGCATTCTTACTGGGTGGCGATGTACCTGTTTTACCTTTGTAACCCCTGGGGACTGTACATGCTGTAACATGATGTCCAGACCCTGGAGCGCCAATGACTGCCGTCCTCAGCCCTGTGTCGGCGTCACGAGTGGCCCGACGTTGCAGTCACGCACTGCCGCTTGACGCTCTGCTGCCGTTTCGGATGGGCAAATACGACGTCCCTGTCCCCTGTTCCGGCCTTGTCAGTGGGCTTTTCGTATCAGGGAGAGGCGATCCGCCCTATCGAACAACACGAAGCCCAACCGGGCCCCTAACTGCCGAGCGGTAAGTCCCTGCGAGGTGTCAGCACCTTGATTCTTGGGGCATTCTGTCTCTAGCACCGACGTTCAGTTTCAGGAATGGATCCCTCCCAAGCCGCGGACGCCCTGAGCTACTGCCGGTGAGGACTGCAAAGTCTGTGATAGATAGTGCAAACATACATGCTATCTGATGACGACTGAAGGAGGCGCAGCAGCACCTTATTTCACACCCGTAAAATATCCAGTGACGATCTTGATAGCACTATCCATATCGTGCCTTAGTAACTAGTTAGTCCTCATGCCAGGGATCTTGTCGATGTTTGACAGATGGATAGATGCAAGATCCGAGCTCGACAGGCAGTCAAAAGACCCTCCTTGCATTGACTTCATTAATTGTGGTCAATGCCTTTTATTCTTGCCTGCCATACATAGAAAACGACAGATGGCAGTGTAGTATTCTCGTTGTCTTGTGTTCCACCTCACCCTTCCTTCAACCTTGGCTCCACAGGGTAGGGTAAGGTACTTATTTTGCAATGTAGCAATGTACGGTCAGTCAGGTACGCGGACAATATTTTCCCGGCCAAACGACTCTTAAAGTCTGGGCGCAATTTACAATGTGAGTCAACACCATAACTGACAGAGAGCAATTGAGTTCTCCTGAGAATTCCTCAAAACTCTTGTCCAAGTCCGTAAATCCGGCTGGACCAATAGTTCTCGGGATAATATCTCCTTCGAGTCAAGCATGGAGGTGTAGGTGTGAACGAACGGTGGTGGGTGGGGTTGCCGAGGTTCGACTTTTCTCTATCCGTACCAAAAGGACACTGTCATTCCCTGGGTTTTAGAGGTTCGATAGTAAAGCACGGTATTTCTCATAGTTCACCCCCTCGGTTTCGGGTTGCAAACGAGCTGAACGAGCGAGCACCACGACGACCCGTGCTTCTTGATCCCCCCCGTACGTAAACGCAGCAGTAGCAGCAGCAGCACAGCCCTGTCGATGCGGGAGAGGCGCGCCACAACCATTCGTTTACAGTGGCATTTCAATTTCCAAGGCAGTGGCTTTCAGCCCATCCAGGCGGGATTGGTTACGAAGGGTCTCTTGGCAATGCGGCTCGAAAACTCTGGCTCTGGGAAACGCCGCTGATATCCTTGTTTTGTCTGTGGCAAATACAACCTTGAGCGGACTACAAGCTCGACTTGAGAACCGTACATACCTACAGTTGATCAAGATAGACTACCTACCGTTTCTATTTTGGCGCTCGGAGATATAACCGAGCAAGATTTGTCCGCAACCTCCGAGTCGGCATCATTACATACACAGTTTTGCATCAGGACTCAGGGGATGCCGTCTCTAGTGCCAATGATCAACATCCACCTCGTCCAATACCAGCCTGAAGATATAAGCAGTCAAGGAATGGTTAGAGATCACCATCGACGGAAAAGTGGACTAGCAACTCGAATAATATCCAATCTGAGCCCCGGGACGGCATGTGGCTGACAGAAGCATTGAACCGCGCGTCTATCAAAGAAGCAGGCACTTTTGTCTTTGTCATCTTGGCGCATTGACTTCTTGTGTTGCGACTGGACGCCTTATTCGCGGGAAGGGCTTGGTTTGTTGCTGTATCCATGGGTCTGGGGCTGGACCATTGTGTGTTTTGGTCATGCGACACGCAACAAACTGTTATTCCCTTATATCGAAACTCGAATCATCATAGAGTCGTGTCTGTCTGTCAACAGAGGGGTGCTCGTCAAAGCCTAGTGTTTGTGTTTGTGTTTCTGATTCCTTGGATCTTCACCGTCTTTGGACTGGTGTTTTACCACGACACCTCACCGCTCTTCATTGGTAACTCCAAACTTGTTTGTCCAGGTCATCTGCTAGTCAATGACTCTTGGGGTTGTCCATAATGGGACGAATAGCCTGACCAACAGCATGGTCCCAAGACGAGACTCACTCCATATCTCAGCCCTCGTTCATGGTGAAAGCGGATCAGCCAAGCTCCCGCTTTAGCCTCCTCTCCCAACCAACGCATCTGCGTCTCCTGTCCTGTGCACGATGCCCTTTCTTCCTCTTGGCATGGAGAAGCGGACTCTCTCTCAGCCTAAATGCCCCTATTATATCGGAGCAATAGCCTAATTGATGGCCTCTGTGCGACTGGGCCCTGGCAGCCCTATCCAACTTGATACCTATCACTCCACAGCCCTCCCTCCCTCGGCTAGGGATCGACCGCCGCCGCTGAACGGGTCGCCAACTGCCCGCAGCAATCGGAGTTCCGAGTTGACTATGTCCGTACGGCCTCCAACAAGAACTTGTCGTAGAGTGCGAGTGCACAGGGGCCTGAAACTTGCAACCTGAACCTGTCCACATGTACACATCTGAGAGGATGTTGTACGAGAGGTGGTTTGACCAACATGTCCCAAATAGATAGATACTTCCCTCTGTCTATCTACCAAGTTTTTGTCCAAGGTGCAGGCGACATGTCAGCAGCTGAGATGTGAAAGATGATGGGCTGCATCGGGCCGGGGAGATCTGTGGGGTTTGAGGCCATTGTTGAAAAAGCAATTATTGATCTGAGAATACGACATTGGATCAACTCCCCTTGATCACTCTCTGGGCTCGACTCACTTATTCATGTTGAATTGTAAAGACCAAGGCGCTGGGATGCTGCTTGTTAACCAAGTCAACTATTGAACACAACATGTCTCACAGAGATGATGCTGTGCGACGCGTACATTGCACAGGTCATCCGGGAATCCGTGAGCCTCAAAAGTTCTTTTAATAACGATAGCCAAGTCCCATTATAGCATCTATAATGAACTCGGTGTCTTGTATCAGGCTGAGGGTGTTGTCCTTTGAAACACATTGGTCGTGTTGTGTCTATTTTTACCTTTTACACGAGATTTTCCATGAGTTGTTGAAATCCTGCAGCAAGTTGCAGTTCTGCGCCGCGATTCTTGACTCATGGCCCTGCGAGGCGCATCTCCAACAACTGATAAAGCTCACTGTGCCCCATCCCTGCGTTGAGAACTCATCCTCGGCGCCAACACTCACAGCCATGTGCTTGTCGCCTTCGCTAAGATGTCTGTAGGGCTGGCTGTTGCCAATTTACTCGAGACGTCTTCTCCGCCATGTTCGTCCAAGTGCCGAGCAACTCGAGCGTCATCTGACACTTGAACTTTGAAAGCAGTTATTAACCGACGAGCCTTAGCGAGGTCGATCCTCTATCTGAAACGACGTTAAATAAGGTTGCGTCGGGCGATGTGCCCTGAACTGGGACGAGTTGTGGATGCCCTTGTATGTAGATAGATGGATGCCCGTCTTTCAACAACAACAATCAGCACATCGGCTCTTTCGGATCTGCGGCGTTAATTTCGTTCGAGCGGCATAAGCGGCGACTTAGATGTGCGCGAAGCTTCTTGCCTGGTCATATTAATATCACCTCACTCCAAGGGAAGAAGCTTTGATTGCAATATAACAGGTGATAAGGTCCTGACGATCGACAGAGGGGTGCACTCCCAGCGAATTAAACAGCTCACACCCATCCAGTAGCGTATTCCAAGGTTGGAATGCTTCCAGAAATATTCTCGAATGGTTCCTCTTTTGGTGGCCATATCAGGGGTTTGTCACGTCAGCCCTTGTCACGGCTGGCCACATAATCCCTGCACGGAGCGAGAAGAGAGAGTTGCGTTGCGTTGCATATTCCGCTTTCTTCTTGTCTGTCTTTCAGATTGGATTGGATTGATGGATTCATCGCTTGAAACTCTTTTCAGGGCGTCACTTCGGTGCTTATGCGGGCCAGGCTTGTTTTTTGACACTTAGACGCTGTACCCTTGCTTTTACCAAGACACATATCAGGTATCCGTAGAACGATACATCTCGCTGGCAGAGCCTAGGTAATTAGGTCAAGACAATCACATGAAAATGGAATGGGATCCAGGCAAGAAAAAGCTGGGGCTATAGAGGTCCGTTCTCGTAGGGCTCCAGTTTAGCTCGGCGCGCGCAATTCCGCACTTGTCAATATCGCGGAAGTGACTCGAAAGATAGACTTTCAAACCTTACGGTGGTGGTTCAGATTCATCAATATTGATCCACTCTATTGCGTCTGACCTGAAGGTAAATTCCGTATGAATGAATGCATCAGCAGTCTGGACCTTGGCCTAGTCTATTCTACAAGGTTGCAGCTGAAACTAGCAGTCTTGGTATCTCATACTGGTACCTTTTAGTACTGATATTAGATTCATATACCTTTCTTGGCCAATTAACAGCCTACAATCAGCTAGAAGTTATGATTTCTCAGGGAAAAGGTATCCACAGGGCGATATATCATACTTTACAGAGTTCGCAAATGAAGCACAATTGTTGGCTGCTGCGTATAAACATACCAATGAGGTTATCAGGCTGACGGATCGTAATCCCTACCTGTCAACGGGTATAGCGTGTTTTCACAAGCAGTTACATTCAAACCAACTTGGCCGTCGGATCATGCTCTTTCGTCAACATCGATCGAATTGGTTCCCACGGCCGAGAAACCTTCTAGAACGGAGGTGTTTACCTTTCCCAGAACCTCCATCCGGTCCTAGGGCCGAATGGGGCCCGGAGGGGATTATGTGTGTTGTCCGATCACTTCACTTCTGACGTCGATGATTCTGACATGGCAATAGCAGTTGCTACATATCATGTTAGATCTACCCTTGGTTCCTGGCCTAGTGATTGCCGTCCGTCTGTCCATTCCGCCCACGGAACGGCAGTGGAATTTTGATCAGGTTGCATTCATCCCGAACGAACTGCCCTCCACTGTACGGTTCGTTGTATGTATGTATTATGTATGTGATGTGACGAGAAGGTTTATCTGATCTTGTTGGTTTGTCATTCGTTATCAATGGCTACACAGTCAGCTTTAATTTAACGTGCATCTCTCGTCCGCTTTGCATCTCACTTGAAACTCCAAACTCCTTCTTACACATGGCTGTTTCTCCCTATCTCAAATACTCTCCGGCAGTGTTTCCTTTCCCCTCGGACGGATGTAACCCTGGGACGACAACGCACCCCACTGCTGGTTCCGGAAACCGAGGCCGTGCCGCGCCGTCTGAGGGGATCGTGGGTTCACCGTTTCCCCCTTGACATGTCTTCAACCTTACTTGTGGGGGTTCATCGATCCTGTCTGTCTTGAGGATGATTCGAGCCAAGCGGTAAGGCAAGGTCAGATAGCAAGGGGCGGACTTTTGACGTAAGCACCCTTCAAGTTCTGGGGAACTTCATGAGCTGGCCGAGGCACTCGCTTGGAGATTGTCTCCGAGATATAATGTAGACTTGAACTACAACCCCGGAGCATTTTAAAACAAGATGGAGAAAGCAAGGCGGAGCATAATGCGCTTTGGTAGGGCTAGCCTTGAAGGAATGCCACCTCAAGGCATCAGAAACAGGAAGAAATGCCGCTGAGGATATCTCGCCTGCACGAGAATGGATGCTCGTTTCTGCCACGTTCATCCTGATCAACAGTGAGCCTGCCCAAAGCATCCCAGAGTGTCATTGTGCTTGTTTCACCTGCATTCGGAGCTTTAGGCAGAATAGGCACGGAAGAGACGGAGGTTGTTCTCCTGCATCTTCAAAAGGAGAAATTTTCAATAAACGGCCCGGTTTTTACCAAACTGTCGGGTCGGGTGTTGGTACGCTGACATGCATGTTCGGAGGAAAGGGACAAGAGGTTGGAAATGGATCAATACATCCGTGGATGCCTTGAATAGGGTAGGTCAAGATGACGAGATACCACTTGGAGGTTGAGGATTTGATATGCAGTGCTGGTAGTTGTCTCTTATGCTATATGCTATGTTCCAGGGTAATGGCCGTGTAAGTCGGCGATGATGATGGAGGCAACGGCTGGCTTTTATGTTTCTGTATAGGGTCAGTGGGTGCTATATCAGTAAATACATTGTGAAGTCTATTGCATTTCTGAACCCATATCGGACTCTACGTGGATAGAACGCTGTGAACTCGAAGAACCTGTCACCTTGGGGAGTAGAGCCACAACTGAGTATACTAACAATGCGATATATCGACCGAAACTGCACATGTGTCGTAATGAGAGTTCACATACTAACGCTCAGGCACGAAACACAGGTTCTGTCGTTGGCTCGAAACCGGAACTCGTAGAGAGACCACTGGAAACAAGTGATATATGTCTACACGGTACGCAACTTGCACTTTGACTGCTCAGCTCAATAGAAAGACATGTCGAATACACATGAAGATACGAGTATCTCTCTCGACCCAATGGCCGATCCGTTCGGGCACAATATCATGCCATCCAATATTGACCACCTCCTTGGAACAGTTGTGATGCTCAAGCGACAAAGTACTCCAACTGTGAAGTCAGCGACTTATTCAAGACAGATCGGGATAAGTGTCAGGCACACACGAGCATAGAGCTTGTTACCATTTTCGTAAACTTCTATATCTTAGTCAGGGACGCACGTAGTATCACATGCCAGGGTGTTCACGAGTGAGTTGCTCATGCACGTGAGAAGCAGCTCACATATACCGTCACCTTTTATCTTATGGGTTATTGTATGTTAGTAGTAGGTAAGTGTGCTCACAGTATGTATTTGAGGCTGGTGAAAGTATCCCAAGCAAGTGTATTATGCGTACTCTGAGTGTCCTACAGTCTGTGTTTTCCCAATCCACCCAAAAGCAAGAACTCAAGCAATCCCTCATCGTCTATTTCCATCAAGATCAAACTTCTCCTTCATATCGCCGCTCTACAGTGTTTCTTCAACTTCTCTGTCTTGCTTAGGCCACAATAGACCTCGGGTCGATGGTCAACGTCGAGCTGATGACAGTCCCGGTTGATGGTAAGGGAGACGTCGTTACGAGGCGAGCCTCTATCTGACAGGAGGCTCTATGCTTCTACCAGTACTGCCTTGAATTTACTGGGCGTAGTCGAGATCAAGGTTGTCGATGAACTCGACAATGACGTCGGGATGGTTGTGAAACCAAATTCCAAGTGCGATGAGACTCCCAACAAGAAAGATGGAAAAGAGCGAAGTCTCATCAGACTTCTTAGGCTTGGATTTGGCGATGTGTTCATCAAGCACAATTCTAAGTGACTTGACATGGCTGCTAAGCATGTTGTTCGATGTTTCCAGTTCCTGGATACGCGCCGCCGCCTCACCGAGACGGGCTTCAGTAGCATCAAGCTGCCACTGCTGGACGGTCCGAGGGTCTAGCACGACGAGGTTCTCGTTGATGGTCGTGTTCTGAGTGCCGCGGGGGGCAAACTGAATAGGGACCGCCGTCGTGTAGAGTTGGGTGGGCGAGGACACTCGGTCGGATGGGCCAGCCTCGTTCATCTGGGTTGCCTTGTTGGTCGACATCTTGGTAGTTGTGTTGATCAGTGTTGTTTAGGTTATCTGGTGATGTGATTTGCTTTTGATTTGCTTTGCTGATATGGTGTTGATATGGCGATGGTGATGACTTGTTCTCTGAGGTCTGAGGAGGAGATGAGAAGGGGCTGTGCTGAGGAAGCTGGAGAAGGACTTAGTTGGGGTGAGGATAAAGTCGGTATTTATATATTTCAGAACGGTTTGTCTCCAGTATAGATCTATAACTATAGGTACGCCAGACCATAATTCTAGTGGCATTCACAGTTTCTCTATTCTAAGAAGTTCACTGCCGGATGGGTCGTGAAGTACGGGATGCAACAGCAAAACAAAGCCCTACACTCTTCACAGAAAGGGTAAATAGACCATATTGTGACGGGTCATCGTGGGCAGTCGTTTGGGCACTAAGTTAAGCGTGAAGGTTGACAATAGCTCCCTGTTTCTGCTAGGGAACAAAGAACGCTGGGGCAAGCGAACTGAAGATTCCGCACAAGGCGACCAATAGTAATGCAGACCATACATCAATTCAGTCATTGTGATACCAAGTAGTCTGAAATTATTTGGATATGGTCTGGTTTGCATAGTTGACTGCACGTTCCCGTTGACTTGCATCCATAGAGACCTGTAAGAGAGCTGGGTCTCTGAAAGTGACACTTTCTAGTGTATTTGGATGGGAATCCATGCGTATTCCATGCATTTGTTGAATGCATTCCGGTCCAATCAATGAACTGGACCTTTTAACAACACTGGGGTGACCGTGCATCTGCCCAGCCCTACAAGAAGCATCACCTACTGTTTGCTGAACGAAAAGCTTGCAATATACAGTTAATGACGACGTTGCCATTCTAAGTTCCTTTGTGACCCGTATTCTGTATCGGGGTCCTCACCAAATAACGGGACTTCACATATGCCTTTGTCTTGCTGAGTCTCATTCATAGCCTGAGACTCTGGGTAGCTTCAAAGGCCTTGCGACCAGGCTCATCATGCACGATAACAATCCACATAATCTCTCTGGCGCGCTCCCGAACCTCTTCCCAGGTCTGTTGGCCCGTTAGACTATAGATAGACTGCACAAGCCAATCCTCATCGTTGTCAAACACCATGATCGATCCAATAAGGAGAAGCCAAAGCTTAATGTTGGCAGTAGCTTCCCCTTGCACAGGCGTGGCCTGAATGGCCTCTCGAAACTGTCTATTAAACGATTCAGACTTAAGCTTTGTGCCCTGGACCTGGAGGAAGATGGTCGATTCATAGGCCAGAAGACCAATGCGAAGGGCTTCTTGTATGGGAGATGGATCTTGGGAAAAGTCAAGTCGTAGAAGTCGGTATTGGATCGATAGCATAATCTCCTGGAATGCTTCGGGTTTAAGCTTCTGAGCAACGGGTGAGAGTTTGTTGGCCAGAGCGGAAAAGTCGCGAAGATCCTTGAAGACGTTTTGAAGTCTCCAGTCCCATGTGTAGTAGACGTTCATAAAGTTCAGAGACGGTTTTTGGATGTCGAAAGAGCTGACGACTGTTCCGAAAGTCTCAAAGAGAGGTTCCCATGTTGGTTGGTCATTGTATATCTCGGGTTTGCAGCTATTTTTCAGAGACCATCCAAGATCAACACTATACAGTCAATACTTGTCTACGATTATTCAGGTAATAGAACTTACCGACAGAGTTTGATCTGTAATTGTCGGTTGTGAGTATATCCCTTCAGACCACCTCTCAGCTTTACAATCCGCCGAAGACCGTTGGAGTGAGCTTCAAAAGCCTGAAGATCTTCCATAGCATCAGCCACCATGGCTAGCGATATAATGGTAGCGGTGGTGATATCATTAATCTGCTTTTCAGGGTCCTGGAGACTTTCTTGTAAGAGCTGGATGGTATATCTCAGACGATTCTGCGTCGAGGGAGAGAATTCGAGGCCACAACCACTATCGTATTTCGCTCGCTGTAGTAGTGACTGCATCTTGACAAGGTCCTGAAAGGCGCTGACCATGAAGCATATGCAGTGCAGGTAAGCGGGGTCTTCTAGAAGCCAGCGAAACCAGCAGGCTTTCTCGCGATCGGACTCGAAACACCATTCTGCAGGATATAAAGTGTCCTTGATGGTGGTCAGAACTAGACATTGTTAGAAGACATAATGTCCACAATAGGCCTCTAAGCTTACATTTGAAGATGTAAGATTTGGAGTTCTGGTCAAGAGGCGTGGCGAATGTGAAGAGATCCAGGTCAGGGGGAGGCTTGACAAGATGGGCCAGAAGAGATGGTGACTGAATCCAAGCTCTGTCTTGGCGAGCATGTGTATGACCTAGAGTCCACATGGACTCATCTGTGCAGCGAGTGATGGCAGTTCGATCAACCTCCTCCACGTCATCCTGGTTAGTTTCAGGAACAGTATCGACTCTTACATCCAAGGTTGGACTTTTTGTTGCACTCTTTTTCGTATTCTTGCCGCGCATGACATGGCTACGGATGAACTTGCGAGACTCAGGGGCAGGTTTGCCTATAGGACCTGAAGACACAAACTCAAACCTTTTTGCTAACCAATTGGTCAGTTGGTGTTTATGGTCAGATATACATGGTTTGTAACTCACGAGATTGGTGACGAGGTCCTTTTCGAGCCCGTGGTTTAACCTTTGTAGGTACTGGCTCAGCGAAGAAGGGTTCCAACATGATGAATGACAGACAGATATCTGAAAGTATAGAATGATGCGAGTCGAGTTGAGTCGAGTGAGACTGTTAACTCTTTAAGGGAAACAATCAGTTCCGTCATCATGGAGTTGCCAAGACACGATTGTTTTCCTATTCTGGTTACGTTGCAGGGCTTAGCTTCGGGTTGGCGATAGCACTAACGCCGATCTTTGGCTAAAGAGGTTGATATAATAAATTGAACATTTTATATATTGAGTCAAGTTGTGGCTGAGTCAGTATTTTGTCAAGTTTCCCGCATCAACATCCCTGCAGCCTCCTCCTGCATGGAAGCCAACGGCGTCGGGGTTTGAGAGACTGTCCGATGTGCATAATAGACGCGGCATTGTAACGAGGCGTGCAAATCAATTCTTCCTTGGGTTGTCAGAGCCAGGATATCCTCGTAGCATGGAATTATTGCTTTCCTAAAAAGGCTTACAGTTACGTCTTTACATAACTACCGCCGAGATGGCAGCGTCAACGCAGCTTACAATATCACATCGGACGTCCGTCACAGAACCGATAACTTGGTAAACTGTTTTCCTTTTTAGGTATCTTCGAGTCTGAACGTTTCAATTTCTTATTATTTAAATGTAGTTGTAAAAGACATAAAAGAGACGACCGCCCACGTCGTTCAATCATGTTCAGCATCACAATCAACATAATAATCGACTTACAACAAACACTTCTATCTACCACAACACCAAGTCATCTCCAGATATTATCACTACCATAAGCACCTTGACCCAAAAATGGCTCCCAAGTCTCTTGAACTCGTCCCCGATCGTTACCACTTCTTCCGTTCCCAAGCCACCAAACAACCCCCCCTCCCCAAGGACATCGACCTCTCCAGCAGCACCATAATCATCACTGGTGGAAACACAGGCATTGGTTATGGCACCGCCGAGATTTTCCTATCTATGAACCTCAAGCGTCTCATCATAGCTGTGCGAACACCCTCCAAGGGTGAAACTGCCGCAGCTACACTTCGCACCGAGTACCCCAGTGCTGAGATCCTCGTCTGGCAAGTCGATATGCTCTCTTACAAGAGCGTTCAAGAGTTTGCTAAGCAGTGCGAGACTCTTGATCGCATTGATCTTGTGCTTCTAAATGCCGGTATTCAGATGACCAAGTTTGAGCTCAGTCCCGAGGGCCATGAGACTTCTTTCCAGGTCAACTATCTCTCCACTGTTCTTCTCGCAACTCTTCTCCTACCGACGCTCAAGAAAAAGGCACCCACCGGAAAGCCAGGACATCTCACCATCGTCAGCTCCGGAACGGCTCTGATGGCCGAGTTCCCCAATGCCCAAGACGAGAACGTGCTCGACTTCTACGACAAGGAAGCTTTCTTCAGCGGGACGTACCCAATTCCTTCATACGCGAAGCATAAAGCCCTCTCCCACTTCTGGGCTGTCAAGCTAGCAGAGCGTGTCAAAGCTGAAGATGTGATTGTCAATGTTGTTGATCCCGGTCTTGTCAAGGACACTGGACTTCAGCGAGGTCAGAGTAATATCGTGATCAACTACATTGTAGCGATTATAAAGTGGATCACTGGTCGAAACATACAACAGGCTGCTAGTACGTTTGTGCAGGCTGGTGTTGTTATGGGAAAGGAGAGCCATGGGTCGTATATCATGGATTGGAGGATTCACCAGTGAGTACAATGATATCTGATGGTATGCCAAGACTGACCATGTTTTTCAGTTACACAAAGTTCTTGTACACGAAAGAGGGCAAGGCTTTTGGAGACAAGCTCTGGTATGAGACTCTCAAGTCGCTTTCTTTTGTTGACATTAATGGTATTCTCAATTCGCTTTAAGGTCTGATGATTTGGTTAGGTGTAATTGAGTATGGGCGTAGATAATGCATATAGACTATAGAATATTGTTTAATTCCTCTATAGATGCTTTGAGAATAGCAAGACCATGTGATGCCTATTTTAATATTCATCCGGAGCAATCTTTCATCACTTGTAAATGTTAGATCCCACGAGTAGCCAGCCAGGTTGATATTGTGATATTTAGAGCTGGTTACCCTATACCACATGCTGACGAGTGATCTGTCAACACTTGAAAGATCTACAACCAGGTCTTGGATTACTATCGCCAAGAGTACGGCTAGTTCTGGCAGATGCTCTGATCGACCTGGTGTGTCGTTACAATCAATGGCTTGGGCGTACAATGCACCTCGTACCTCACATTGATCCTACCCCACGCGATCACGACATGACAAGTCATGAGAAACAAAAGAACAAACAAAAAAATGATTCAAGTTGTGCCGAGAGCCGTATAATTTTGGAGTTTTGATGGATGATGGATGAGAAGGGACCAATAAGGATTGAGTGAGATGTTTCGTTACTGTTGCATGCACTGAAGTACATGTGAGGTCGGATAATCGGCGACAAGTTACAGCGGAGAGTAAAAGATGAAAACGACGATAGACAGCGCCGAGACGAAACACGCCGGTAGCCGTGCCGTTAGTTCCGAGGGTACACTTGGGGATGAGGGTATCGCCAGAGATGCTTACAGTGTAGGATGATATGTGAGTAGGTAGGTACATGTTGTTTTGGTGATGACTGTTATTAATTGTAATGTTTTGCTGGACGGATGATACCACATAATAATCAAATATCGTTGCTACCTACGGATACCTTGCTTGGTTTGTAGTAAATCAACGGAGTGGCCGTCTTCTCCGTGCCTTGCCTTAGCTTAGGTTGTCTTAGTCTTGGGTTTAGCGGTGGTGGTGGCTGTTCCACTTTGACGACAGCGCCAAGACATGGAGAAGGGACCAACCAGGAGGCAAGGGGGTATGTGTGTATGTACTGTATGTACTGTAGTTTTGGTAGTGACTGATTCCTCCTGTTTTATTCGCAGTTATTGCCAAGACAAGAATTGATAATTAGATAAGCAAGCAGTAGAGAATAGAGAATAGAGTAAATGACAGAGTAATAATACTTCGTACATAATATATTTATTACTACTTCGTATACAGTATCATCATATATACTACTCTGTACTGACTCTGATGATACCTCGGCAAGTACCTACCTATCTTCTGCCGTCTTTGCCGTTGGGTTGCTTGCTTTTGGACTACGGCTCCCTAGTTCCGAGCCCAAGCCTTTTTCCTCTCGTCTCCCACCATTCACATCCGTCCCTTTTCCCCACCCAAAATCCTGTCTTGGGGCTGTCTTGGGTCTGTCCAGGCCCGCCACTCCCCTACTGCTCTCACTGTAACTCAATCCCTCAGGGCCCTCCATGCTCTGGCCCTCTCGCTTCCATCTCCCTCTCGACTCCAACTTGTCATTGCCGGACTCCGATCTCTGTCTCCCGTCTCGTCTTTTTATCTCCTTCTCCTCAAACACAAACAGGGCCTCTCCTCATTCTGCCTTCGCTTCGCTTCGCCTCGCCTCGCTGTCCCTCCCCTGCGTTTCTTTGCTGCTGGGCCTTTCAACGTTCCCCTTCCTTTCGCGATATCGATACTCATTCACTCCCTCCGTCCATCCATCTATCTATCTACGACAGCGCCACGCGTACATACCCTGTTCCACTCGTCTAGACTCGACTCGACTCGACGGGCTCGTCCGCGGACCACCCACGCACCCAACCAACCTGCACTGCACGCACTACAACACCTGCTTTTTACCACTCACTTCGCCTATACTCAAACAGCCGGCTTCCCCCGTCTTTACTCACCAACCAGGGAGCCTGTCTCTCGTCGCGCCAGCCATTCATTCACTCTCTTGTTCCGTCTCAACCACAATCGCCTCAATACCACCATCACCAACACCTCGAGTTCGTCTCGACACGATTGGCACCATCCGAATTATCCCATCAATCCTTGTCGCTCGACCATCGCCATCACTTACCTCAATTCTACCTTGCGCGCAATCGACTAAACACGCATAAAGAGCGACCGACCCCAGGTCGAGGGAACTTGGCACGGCTATTGAAACTGGCGGAATAGAGTCCATTGCCTGGACGAGGCCCTTTGGCCATGGCCGACAACGAAAAGAGGCTTTCTACAGGAGAGGCTCGAGAGATTCCTCTCGAGCCGCTTCCTCCAGCGCGGCACAATGTCGCTAGCGATTCATCATCCGAGTTTGACGAGGTGAGTCTCTAGTTCGCCTTGCGTTGCTTTGCTTTGCTATGCTTTGCTGTGTTCCGTTGCGTTACTTGCTTCATCTTGAATGCGACCATCTGCGAATCAATTAAACTAACTCGTAGATTCCATACAGTCATTCTCTTACGATCAGGATGACATGCCCGACTTCCAAACCACTGAACAGGACCTTCATGTCACCGAAGACGACTTGCTCGAGGCGCGCGAACTCGCTTCAAAGTACACCCTAGATGATGTGCGCCACATAATGGCTCGTGTCTATCGCATTCACGAAAAGGATCCCAACTTTCCTCTCACGGTTATCCAGAAGATCAAGGCCTTCCTCGAAAACGAAGAACTCTTTTCAAATCCCGAGAAACACGAGAGTCTAGTACAGGAGATGAAGCTCGAGGCTGCACTCATCACAAACAACAGCCCCTACGCCGAAGTTCGTGCCGTTGTCGAGAACAAGGATGACACCTCCATCCCTTCCTCCACCATTCGAAGTTGGACAATCGGTCTCGTCTTTTCTATGCTACTCGCCTTTACAAACCAGCTCTTCGACATTCGTCAGCCTGCCATCCGCATCATGGCCAATGTCGCCCAGCTGCTCTCGTATCCAATTGGTAAAGGCTTTGAAAGGTGGTTACCCGACTATGGCATCACCCTCTTTGGTGTGCGCCATTCTCTCAACCCAGGCCCCTTCTCCAAGAAGGAGCACATGCTCATCACCATCATGGCCAACGTTGCGTACAACACTCCCTATACCAACCTGATCATCTGGGTTCAGTACCTGCCCCAGTACTTCAACCAGCCATATGCCTCTCACTTTGCCTACCAGATTCTGATTGCGCTGAGCACCAACTTTATCGGCTACGGAATGGCTGGTGTCTGCCGTCGCTTCCTCGTCTATCCCTCATACTGCGTCTGGCCCGCTTCTTTGGTTACCATTGCGCTCAACTCGGCTTTCCATACCGAACACAACTCCCCGGTCCAGGGTCCCTTTGCCAAGATTTGGCGAGTTTCTCGCATCAAGTTCTTCTACGTCATGTTTGGTGCCATGTTTGTGTGGTTCTGGTTCCCCAACTACATCTGGACCTCGTTATCTAACTTTAGCTGGATGTCGTGGATTGACCCTTATAACCGCGACCTCAACACCATCACCGGTTTCAACAATGGTCTTGGCATCAACCCATTTCCGACCTGGGACTGGAACGTTTTGCTGTGGGACTCTGCCGATCCGCTCATGGTTCCCTTCTTCAGTACCTTTAACCGATTTATTGGCGCCTTCATCTCAATGTGGGTGGTTCTTGGTCTCTGGTATACCAACATCTACAACACCGGATACCTTCCCATCAACTCCAACCGTGTCTACGATCGCTGGGGCGAGCTGTACAACGTCACCAGGGCCGTCAACGAACGAGGTCTCTTCGATGCCAAGAAATATGCAGACTACTCACCTCCGTTCCTGGGCGCCGGAAACGTTGTCATCTACATCTTCTTCTTTGGCATCTACACTTCGACCCTCACATATGCCCTTCTGTTCCATCGACGCGAGATTGTCACCGGCTTCAAGGGTCTCTTCAACAGCATGAGGAAGAAGTCGAAACGCTCCGAGGAGGTTCATGACCTCGATGTGCACACTCGACTCATGAAGGCTTACCGTGAGGTTCCTGAATGGTGGTACATGGTGTGCCTTGTTAGCGCCATGGCATTTGGTATTTCTGGCATCGCTGGTTGGGACACTCATACCTCGCCTGGTGTCATCTTCTACGGTCTTGCGCTTTGCCTGGTCTTTGTTATCCCTGTTGGTATCATCAAGGCCATGACTGGTATTGAGGTTACTCTGACAGTTCTTGCCGAGTTCATTGGAGGATCCTTTGTTGAAGGCAATGCTCTGGCCATGAACTACTTCAAGTCTTTTGGTTATGTCACATGCGCTCACGCTGTCATGTTCTCCAACGATCTCAAGCTGGCTCACTACGTCAAGATCCCTCCTAGACACACATTCTTCGCCCAGATCATTGCTACTTTCATCAGCACCTTTGTCTGCGTTGGTGTTCTCAACTTCCAGATGACCCAGATCCCCGGCGTCTGCACAGAGGATGCCAAGTGGAAGATGTCTTGCCCCAGTGTCAACACCTTCTTCACTGCTTCAGTTCTCTGGGGTACTGTTGGACCCAGCAAGATTTTCGGAAAGAATGGTCTCTACACTGAGGTTTTGATCGGCTTCCCTCTGGGTGTAGTGGTTGTGCTTGCTGTCTGGCTTCTCAACAAGAGGTTCCCTAACTGGACCTGGACAAGACAAATCCACCCCGTTGCTATTATGTACGGAGGTATTGTCTGGGCACCTTACAACATGTCTTATGTCTGGCCCTCGGTACCTATTGCGTACTTTTCCTGGATCTATCTAAAGTCGCGTTATCTCGGCTTGTGGTCTAAAGTAAGTTCACCTCAAGATTCCATCAAACCAATACTAACAACTGCAGTACAACTTTGTGCTCTCTGCCGCTTGGTCCTGCGGTATTGCCATTGCAGGCATCATCATCTTCTTCTCCCTCCAGCTTGAAGGTACCGAGTTCAACTGGTGGGGCAACACAGTTGGCTACGTGGGATGCGAAGACGACGCTTGTCCTCTTCAGCCTCTGGAGGGCAACGACTACTTTGGCCCTCGGGTGGGAGAATTCCACTAGCCGCCTCGACTGGGGGCATCATGATGAGATGATTTGGCGCAATGGTTATGGTCTTTGAGCGTACGTTTTTGTTGGGACATTTTTTTTTTGAATTACCTGGAAATCTTATATACCCCGGTTGCATTTACATAGAGATTGTCGATTGGACAGATATTGTACAAAACCAAGATGTTGTTGTATCGACGAAAATCATTTCTGCAAATTGTGTTGGTGTTGGGCATGTAATTGGGAGTTGTCTGGTGCTATTGGATGGAATCACTCGTTTTGACAAGTTAACAATTGATCTGATCTATTCAATATTAGGTAGGAATGGCGAGTCAGGATGGATTATTGGGTATCCTTGGTCATTATTATCTATATACTATTTATTACCAATCAAAGAAAGAGCCATTATCATCATCCATCATTGCCAAAGATATACAACATAGAAAAATCACAGTATGTAAATGCAACATCACTTCGATCTCTTTCCAAACGGCGAACGTGGTCTCCTCAACTCAAACAGACCTCCCCAACTCGACGTCCTCCCTCTATCCAAAGGCCCTGGGCCAGCGGGACTCAGAGGACTCAGTGGACTCATCAGACCTCCCTCTATCCCCCCGCTATTTACAAACCCTGGACTCACGGGGCTTAGAGGACTCATCAGACTTCCCTCGTCAAACGATCTCCACGATGATCCTCCACTGCTGCGTCGACCACTGGGAGCAGGACTGCCGTCGAGCTCGTGCATGGGGCTGTTTCGACTGGTGGGTGTGTCGGAGGAGCCGATCTCGGGGATGATGATTGTGGGAATGGGGGAGTTTTGAGCGGGGAACTGTGTTTGAATGGGTGTATGAACGAGTGTGTGAACGACTGTTTCCGAGGGTGTTGGCTGGACAGTTTCATCGTACGAGTGCGCTGTTGATGGGCGCTTGCTTTTTATCCAGCTGCTCTTGAGACTAAGCATGCTGTTCCTATTCTTCAGATTTCGCAGTCCATTGCGTAGTGTCGTGGCCGTCGAGCGCTCAGCACCGCCTTTTGATTTAGGTCGCAAAAGAGAGGTTATGGTATTTGCGTTGGGCGGGAGAAGACGTGCCACGAGATCGAGTTGGGCTTGCATGCTTGGATGACTGAGGACGTCGTCTAGCGTGAGCGTCACGGCGAGGACCTTGTTGAGCTCAGCTGTGAGAGCGTGTGCGGGAAGAATGGACCTGGAGATGTTGTAGAACGGCGTAGTGGTGATTCTATCGTTTGGGACACCTGCGGAGGAGGGCTGGATGACCTTGTTCCATGCTGCGAGGATGGATTCTTGGATGTTCTTTCGCTGAGAGGCGTCAAGGGAGTCGAGAGAGCTTGGAAGGGGTTGCTTTGGAGGAAGGGGGATCTGACGCTCTGCGCGGGAGATTTCGTCTGAGGAGTGCACCATGGGTTGATGGATGGTATCATGATGAGTTACTGTCTCCCAAGCTGCGACGAGGAGACTGAGACACGACTGAACAAAGGAGTTGGTGAGTCGTTCCTCAGAGTACTTGATCTCAAGGACAACCCTGTCGTTGGCTTCGATGCTAGACTGGACAAAAAGATCAGGAAAGTCTCTTGTCCACGCCTCGACCATTCTATACGTGAATGTCACACCATCGATATTCATCGTCGACGTTCCATCCTGCGGTCCGGGAACATGATGCCTCACAACGGTACTAAACCCCGTACAAGCGGGCCACTTGGTGCAGTTGTTGACAAGCTCTTGAAACCCGAATGTCTCGTATCGAGAGTGTGATTCGCGCTGAATTTGGATGCAGTTCATAAGATCCAGGGGCGTGCTATGGCTCGAGGGGAACTGCACGCGGACAGGGATGATGTTTGTCATGGGGCCGACGATATCAGGGCTTGCAGTGTGGATGACCTCGCCGAAGAGAACGTCGTGGGAGGATGAGAGCGTGGCGAGGACTATTGCCCATGCTGCTTTGAGAGCCGCGTCTGGTGTCATACCGTAGGGAGAGAGATGGCCTAGTGAGGTTGTATGCTTGAGAGTTCTGATGTCTGAGACCGGGGCTGGAGGGACGGGTTGTGTGGAAGCGATTATCTGTGTCATTTTTGCCTTCTCGAGTTGGCAATTCCAGTACTCGAGGCCCTGCTCGCGAGACATGCGTGAAGCGCGGGTATAGTCGAGATATGAGGAGCGAGGAACATACTGCGTGTCGTCACCTTCGTAAAGAGCAGTGAGTTCGTGGACGAGAAGATGGGCGGATACATGGTCGATTTGAGATTTACTCAGACGGATCACCAAACAGCCCTGGTGTTCGGCGTCGAGGAATGTGAAGCTTGTAACTGGTGTTTTTGGATCAAAGGGGAGAGATTGATGTTCTTTGATGAGCGTCTGGGTAAGTTCGTTGAGAGAGTCTCGGGTGCAGGGGACAGTTGAAAAAGGAGGCTTGAAGGAGGCGCAGTGGACTTGATAAACGCGATGTTGGTGGGATACAAAGGCTACGTTGAGAATAGCGTGCATGTCACCGAGGGCTTTGCACGCTTCTTCCAGACGAGGGGCATCGATAGGGCCGTTGAATCCAAGGGCGAGACAGATGATATCTGCACGAGTTGGAAACATGCCCAGCTCAAGACCACGGACTTGCTGTGGAGAAGCCTCTGTAAAGTCAAGGACATCTGGAGATGAGCACTGTAGTTGCGGTGCAATGACATCTCTAACGAATCCGGTGTCGAGCTTCCTAGCAACATGTCTCGTCGCAGGCGTGTTGGAGAGCTTTCGGTTCGATGGCTCTGCGGCACGACATATCTCCGTGAGTGTTGCCTCGCTGAGAATATCCGTGAGTGAGACGTAAAGACTACGTTTGCGACATGCAACAACCAGTTGCGTAGCGAGATACTTGTTCCCACCGATGGAAGAAAAGCTGCTGGATCCTTTGATGGCAGAGGCAGATATTCCAGTGACGTTTGCCCACATCTCCCGCATGAATTCTTCAGGACCCGTTAAGGGGAGAGGTTTCTGCGATAGCACGACGCGCTGGATCTCGCTTGGGTTAGGAACATGGGACATGTGTAGAAGATGATAAGACGGGAAATCAGTGACCATGCGCTGGAGTTTGCGACGGTTGACTTTAAGTGATGTTGACATGGGGAATGCCCTCACGGGGATAAAGACGGAGGGGATACAGTGCTTTGGAAGACGCGGTGTGTAAGACGGATTCTCGAGGGATGCTTCAAACATCTTCTTGGCGATATATGTCCGCTCTTTAGTCTCGGGACTAAGATCACACAGATTTTCATGAGGTGGCATAGCTTGACCGAGTTGAAGAAATGCAGCGAGGAGAGATCCTGAGTCGCGTGTTGTAATAGTGTCAACAACAACATCCATGCTCTGACCTAGACAGCGACGCATGAGTTGCTCGACTTGAGCTACATCAACCATGAGTCCGCCAACTCTGACCTCATCGCGAACGCTGGATATGAACTCAACGCTTCCACCGTCGAGATAGCGCACGCGATGGCCGGTTTTGAGATACCGAGCCTTTGGCCGCTCACCCTCGGCTAAAGCATCAGGGGCGATGAGGGGTTTATCAAGAGCGAAGCGATGAGGTGCAACGAAGGGACTGTCAATGGCGAGTTCACCAATCGCACCGACAGGCATGAGTCTCTTGGGATTATCGGGGTTGAGAACCCAGAAACGACCTATCACCGGTGGAGGAATGATGCTCAGGTTATTATCCTTGGACACTTCAGTGATGGAGATACCGAGGGGACAAATATCTGGTGCGCCATATGCGAGGAGAACATGGTGATCTTCAAGCCATGGCATGTATGTATCGGGATCGAGTTTTCTTGTGCGGAAGCACAGGGTTCGTAAACTCGGCACGGAATCAGGGTTGATGCTTCTCGCGATGACACTCGTCATATACGACCACGTCACGTCCATGCGTGTCATTGCACCAGCGATATCGTGAACGCGTTCCTGGGGAGATGGAATGCAGACGCAGCCGCCGTGGACCAGAGTGCCCAGGGTTTCAACAAGAGAGACATCAACGTTGAAAGCGGAGAGTTGGAGGACTCTACTCTCGGCTCTGAGCTTGAGAGCTTGAGCTTGGCTGAAGAATGTGGACAGCAGAGAGGCGTGTGTGAAGAAGATACTCCTAGATTTCTTGGGCGTGACAAAGATACAAGCAGCGTGTTCAGGGCTTGGTTCTCGGCCGAGTGTTGAGACATATGGTGTTAGCATGGCGAAGAAGGCGTCGTTGATGATGACTAGGTTGATGGCCAGCGTGCTCAGATCTTTCCACGCAGATTCAGCAGCAAGAACAATGTGTGGGTTGAGATAGTCAATGGTAGACTTGACCATGCTTGGATCCTGGCAATCAAGCGGTGCAAAACTCGCCCCAGCTTGGAGAACAGCGAGCATGATAACAGGCGCCCAGTGGTTCTTCTCCAGCACAACAGGCACGACAGTTCCGGGTCCAACACCAAGGTTGACAAGATATGTCTTGAGTCTTGAAACGAGTGTCGCGAGCTGCACGTATGTGATATCTCCGTCCCAGGAACACACCGCCGGAGCATCGGGACGAACAAGACTGTGCTGCAGAACCACATCGTGCAGACACGCCGAGACTTTCTGAGACTGCTGTGTAAATCCCCAGTCTTGGACAACGAGTTGTGCGTAGTCCCGGTCTGTAAGGAGATCTGTTTCGGCGACGGACTTCTCGGGGTGGGAGAGGATTTGTGAGAGGGCGGCGTGAAAGCTGTTCATGACGCTTTGGATCTGAGGTCGTGAGAGGGATCGTGATGTGAAGTTGACGTGTAGGTAGTCGTTGACAAACATGAGCGTGAGAGATAAATCATTATCCGTCTTTCGACCGCACGTCATGAGTGTGGGCATAAGCTCATCGCCAACTTCTCGCTGCACTTCGTCGTTAAAGTAAAGAGAAGTGTTGAACAGCCTCTTATCCTTCAGACCCAGCGCATGCTGAACCTCTGCCATGGTAAGATTATCGTGTTTCCGAGCATTAGCAAACGCTTCTCCTACAAAAGGGAGACAATCTCTCAACGACCGATTCGCAGGAACTTCAACCAAGCAGGGCAGAATGGTAGCAAAACTACCCACAAGCTCGTCAATCCCACAGAGAAGTTGCTCATCGCGCGCATTGAACTGATATCCGAACGCAACAGTATCCATGCCCACATATGCTCGAAGAACAAGCGCCCAGGCGAGTTGAAGCACAGTGGGTATCTCAACCCGATTCTGCTGACAGAACATATGTACTTGAATCGTTGGGATATCCAGGTCGAAGGGAACAGTATCAAAAGTATCATTTGCGGATGTTGAGAGAGATGGGAAGATGCAGGGCATTGCGTTGTAAAGACCTGTTTTCCAAACCTGAAGACTGTAGCCTGTGTCGATGGAGGCGATTTGGTGGAGATATGTGTTGTGCAGAGATGAGTTGTGCTGAGGATCCTGGCCAGAGTAGACACGACTGAGTTCTGATATTAGAAGATGAAGACTCGGTAACTGAGATTGTTAGCATTCACCTGATAGTTTGTGTAGAGGACGTACATCACAGAGTGCCTGGCTGGCATCAAGTCTCACCATCATCCGCTCAGGATTATGACACACCGAAAGTCGATGTCTTGGTTCATTAAACGACATGCCCAACACGGGCAACGTCGCAATAGCCTCCTTAGGCTCGCTGGTCTCAATGAACAGAATATTCGGCGAAATCTTGCTCAGCACAACTTGATCAAACAAACCCTCGCGAGAAACAGCATCGATAAAGATACTCCGCAGAGCCGGCGTGTCCGCCACCATGACCTCCCATGCTTTGCAAAGACGGGTCACGTCGATGGTGTGGTTCAGGCCGGTGAGTTCATAGCAGGCGTGAACTTGGAAAGACTCGCTGTTTTGAGCCTGCGCGATGAGGATTTCCTGCTGGGGTGGTGCGATGGGAATGATTGTCTCGATGTCTTTTATGCTGATGCGGCGGTCTGACGAGAGGCGCTCAAGAGCCTGGTAAGATGATTGAAGCAGGGGAATGTCGGAGAGGGTAAGTTGCGGTTCGCAGGATTGTAGTCTTGTGATGGCTTCGAGAACTTGATACTCAAAAACCTGGATCCACGTCTGAATCTTGTCCTGGAATCTGCATGTCTTGTTGTATACAATATCGATCTGGGCTCCAGAGTTGTCCACCATGGCTGATATCTCGAACAGGGCAATTCGTCCAATATCAGATCCTGCATTGGACTTGAAACAAGCTGTTTGACCGGGCACTGTGGCAGGTTCAAGTAATCCATTCTTTCGCCCGAGTTGTTTAGCCGTGTCTATCGAGCTAAAGATGATTTCGAGGGGTATATTCGTAGCTGCTCCTTCAGATGTCGAAAACTCAGAAGTGAAGAACGGAACGCCCGCTCTGGGAATACTCCTCCTCGTATCCTTGATCAAAGTGATAACCTCGATCAAATCAGTCGTCGAATCCACAGAGACACCAATTGGGCAAAGAGATGCAAACCATCCCACCGTCTCCAAGATGTTGAAATCTCCCCCCTCCGCATCCCGTCCATTCTCCTGCTTCCACACTGTCGGAAGAAGCCTATCCGGGAAAACCTGACAGAAAGAAAGAAGCAGCGCAGCGAGAAGAACATCAGCGGCGTCTGTTCTCAAGACCTGGGCTGATGTCTGCTCTAGAGAATAGGCCTGTTCAGCGGTGAGGTGGAAGGACAAGCAAGATGAGTTCCCGTAAGTGTTTGACTCCTGATCTAGCTTCCAGTACTGGAGGTTGGCGGAGAAGACGTCGAATGGAAGTGTGGGCTGGAATAATCTCTGTTCCATTTGGTGGTTCTGGTAGTCGATCCAGTGCGAGAAGGACACGGAACCCTCGGAGAGGAGAGTGCCTCTTTGTAATAGCTCTTCCAAGTCGTGTAGGATAATCCGCCAGGAGAGAGGATCGACGACGAGTTGGTGAGCTGTAAGATATAGCCTCTGTCTGTCCTGGTTGTGAAGATACATGGCTGCAAAAACAGGCCCATCAATTGGATCAATAGCATGCTCGACGTCGTTAATGTAAGTTTGCAACTGATGCTCACCAACATCAACATGATGAATAATCTTGTAAGAATTGGACGCCACAGGATGAATACACTGCATCCACTCGTCCTGGATCAGGGTAAAGCGTGCTCGAAGCATATCATGTCTCGCAACAATGGCCTCAACGGCAGCATCGACATCAGAAGGTTCAGCCCCGCCCTTGACGTCGATCATGAGACTCTGCGTGAAACAAGACTCACCCTCTGCCGCGACGGCCTGGAAATAAAGCTGCTGCATGGCGGACAGAGGAAAAACTTCCATGTTCTCGGTGGACGCCATGACGGGCGTTTTCTGTCTCAGTGTGCGTCGGCGTGCAGGAATCTGCAGCTTCATGACCTCCTTGTAAGTGCGCTCGTCCATGTTCTGGACCCATGTTTGCAAGTGTCGTTTATCGCTACTGTCGGTGTCAATGTCGAGAGGGATCCATATCTGAGGGGAGTGAGCACATTCTTGCACAGCCATGCGAAGGAGAGAAATGTCTTGTCTTAGACTGTCACTCTCAAGAGCAGATAGGGACTGCTTCTGGTGAGGATGAAAACCAGTGCAAGAGGCGATCTTAATAAGAGCGACTCGCTGTCGATCAAATGGGCCTGCCCTGGGAGTGAGCAAGCAGACGGAGCTGACGCTGGGAAATGACCGTAACAAGACGTCCAAATTAGGGTCCACAGCAGCCCCTGCAGTGCTACTTGTACTGGTACTGTTGCTGCTGTCCTCAGAACAAGACTCTAGCACCGAGTCAGAGCTAAGGTGCGAAGGCGTTATCCGTACTCGCGTCTGGAGCTCGGCTAGCGTTGGACAGGCCATGAGGTCGCGGCCGCTAACATCGAGCCCCTTGCTTCTACAGGCCCGACGGACGAGCTGTGCTGATTCCTCATCGCCGCCGAGTTCAGTGAAGGAGTCGAAGAGGAGTATGTCGGTGGGGGAGATGGATAGGGTCGATGCGATGGCTTGTATGAGGTGTTCTGGGGAGTTTGAGAAATTGGTGACGAGTTTTGGTAGATTAGGTCGTGACATTGTGATAGTGATGATGTGATGGTACCGTAGCAGTCACTACCAGTCAGTATATCAACTGCTGATAATGGAATACATCGACAATTATATTGTAATTGCACAAAATATTCCATTCTCGCACAAAAGAGCACATAATCCTTTTAAACAACACATTGCATGACATGCGTCGGATCTTATTGCATCTCATTGACTGCATAGATACCTATTCTTAAATCTTGAATCCTGAATTCTAGCATAGCCCAACCCAATGTTAGCTCTGTCAGACCCAAGACTGCACTGCAGGTACTGTATGGGGTACCCCAGATATGCCCTGGGCGCAGAGAGGGACCACGTACCCGTGACCGATGCAGTTGCAGATCAAGAGCGAATTGACACCATCTTCACTCCTCCATCACAGAACATGACGCGTGTGTATCTTTCTTTTGCTTGGCTTTAAACATGATCGAGATTGAAGTCTCAAACAATATTTTACAAGATATATTTTTCTATTCATGGATATAATTAAGTGAGACTTATTGATTACACACATGTTGCAGATATTCAATGCATCACTACATAAATAGTATATCCAAGGCTGATGCCCTCACAGCCCCAAACTTAAACTCGTCATACACTATCACATCAAACACTCGACCCCAAATCCATCAACCAACCATTTCCCCCTTTCGCAATCCTCCAGCCGCCCACATCATCACCGCGTCTGCACCATAAGCGCGTCTCCAGTCTTACCTGACACACTTAAGCGACATTCTCGTTACCATCAGATCCATGCTGCTTGGCAATTCAGGTAACAAACAAATCAACAAACAAACGGAGTAGACTGTCCAAAAAAGAACTTTGGTTCCTTTCTGCAGGGCATTTAGCACATTCATTTACCACCTACCGAGATTGCATCCTGTTAGCTTGTTCCCCCCTATAAAATCTCTCCTATCCAGTCATCTCCATCCTCGATTCCTCTACGCATACAATCCTCCCCCGCCTCCCTACATATTTTCCTCCAGATCAGATAAAAAGCAATATAGAGTAAATATGAGTTCCTAGGTCTTTCAGCCACGGTCACATCCCTACCCGGAAACACGGGAGCCCTCGGCTCGGTAACAAGCGAGATAAGGCTACAGCCGAGATTAAATGGCGTCTTGTACAGAGTAGTGCTCACCACAGCTCACACCATCGTGTCTAGGACAGCGAGATTCACTGGTTTAGCTACGATTCAGGGGATCGACTCCTGAACTAAGACTTTCTGACGTCCAAGACTCCAGTTGGAATATTCTCTTAGTTCAAGATTCTAGACCAAACTAGAGCTAGACTCATCTTCCCTATGCAAGGGACGCACACCATGATTCACGCATCAAACTAAGTCTTGATGCAATTCTACATACACATAAACCTATCGTACCCATTCCTATATATCGTACACCCATTGTCAATCACACTGGTATCTAGACCACCACCTCATCATCATCAGGATCCTCAATACTCGTCCTGCGCTGCGCCGCCCTGACTTCCACAGGCTTGGCCTCATCCTCCTTGCCCGCTGCCTCATCGTCTGCTACTTGTCTGTTTCCTTCCTTTTCCTTTTCTGCCTTGGAGAGTCCAAAGGGCCATAGACCGCCAAGACCCCGAGTTGCGCCCTCTTTGGCCGGGTTCACTGGTTGAGGCCGTAGAACGTTGTGACCTTCGCCTGTTCCATCATTTTCAGCCATGGCGAAATCTCCAAACTCATCGTCATCGTCATCGTCACGCTCATCATCAGATTCGTTTCCGTCTGGCTTGCCTCCTCGATCCCTCACCACGTCCCGCCACCACGCACCCCTTTCATC
Source organism: Fusarium verrucosum (assembly GCA_013623715.1). NCBI lineage: Eukaryota > Fungi > Ascomycota > Sordariomycetes > Hypocreales > Nectriaceae > Fusarium > Fusarium verrucosum. The sequence goes on from JABFFJ010000201.1 coordinate 27,151, forward strand.
TCCTTGAGCGTGGTCATCATCAAAGTCCTCTTCCGTATCAGCAAAAGGGTCTGTAGGGTTCTCGTCATCGTCATCATCGTCGTTACTTAGGTTGCCCGATGATTGTGCTTGATTGTTCTTTTGATGCATCGCCAATCGTGCCGCCAGTTGGAGTCTCGCCCTAGAAGGAGGGATGTTCAGCGGCGGTGGAGGCGGAGGTGGTGGAGGGATCGAGGGAGGCTCCATTGACCCTCCGAGATTGTCTGTGTAAGCTCGGAACTAGAAAGGACTTGTCAGTACGAGCCGTCCATGAGTGAGTGACTGAGTGCGTGAAATGATCAGTTGACACTAGGAGATGTGATGAGATGAGAGATGAGGCGGCAGCGGGATAGGCGTCCTGTGGAAAACTCTGGCATCGAGGCTTGATCCCCCTTTCCATTTCGTTCCTTCGTATGCAGCGTACACTCCTAACTCTCCCAATCGTAACTATACAGATCCCAATCTTGGACCATCATCTAGACCCTTACATGATAATCTTGCCTGTCCATCCGCCCACCCATTCTAGCCCACAACGCCTGGTATAAATGTCTCAAAACCTCGTCGTCAGCAACCTCGTGAGTTCGTCCACTTCGATGTCCTCAAGAGTCTCAAGGTCGTCGAGCTGCAGCATCTCACGACTCCGTCTGCGTTGCATCCCTCGTCTTGTGCGGGGGCGATCAAGTCTTCCCCAGTAGGATGAGCCCTCCTAGGGGTTGCCTGCTGGTTTTGACACGTCCTCAACCTGCTCCGCGTGCTCTTGCTCTTCGTCTTCGGGCACACCTTGAACCGGTGCTTCAGGTTCGTCCAAGTCCATGGGGGAGCCCCGATGTCCCAAGTCCGGAAATTCCCCTCTATAAGGCTCTGGGGAGCGCATGATCACATCACCAAGGGTTTGTGTTATGCCAGGGTATCCAGGTATGCCATGATCCGAGCCACCATCTTCAGCTTCAGCGGAACCACTCACCTCGGAATTGACGTCCTCCTCGTCTCCATCTCCATCTTCGTCCTCTTCGTCACTGCTGCTACCAAAGCCCGACATTAGTGTCCCAGCACTGATGGTGAAAGGACCAATGCCGTTTCCACTGTCCTGGTTGAGCTCTATTCCGCCGTTCAAGCCAGCCTCGGCAAGTGCACTGGAACCAGCGCCGCCGGAGCCTCCGCTCAAACCAGACAGGCCAACGCCGCCAAGTCCATTGCCGCCCATTGATCGGTTGCCCATAGCCACCTCTGGCCGTACGCCACCAAGAATGGCATTGTCTCGCTCGCGCGTCTCTGCAAGTGAACCCTCAACGTAGCTGATCCATTCCTGGCTCATGACCCGGTCAAGAACCGTCTCCGAAAGGAGCTCCGGGGGGTGTCGCTCAGTGAACTTGACAACCTCCTCAGCGATAAGAGTAAGGTGTCCCATGTAGCCCATGCGGGTCTTGGTCTTGATCTGGGACTCGTCACTGGCTTTTTGGCCGTTGATGATGGCGCTTGTGATGTCGGCAGCCTCAAACAGCGAAACGGCCAGCGTGGGGTTGTAGCTGCGATCCATGGGGCCGTTGAATACTTGCTGCACGATATCATAAACAACATTGTGCAAGAAGTTATTCCAGGGGTATGTGAAGAAGAAGTTCTGCTGGGGTTAGAAAATATCATGTCCATGGCATGATTAACTTACTAGGATGGTTGGAACAACACGGTAGTCAACAAATTGAAGCTTGAGGAAGTCTCCAACAACGGGCTCCTCGGGAACCTGAACAATAGGCTGCTCTTCTGTAGGCTTGGATTCCCTGTCCTCCTCTGTCTTTTCCACCAGAGTTGAAGCCTCCTGGGTCGCGGTTTCGGCTTCAGTGGCTGGCTTCTCATCCGCATGGGGCGGGCGATCAGCTCCAGATTCAGGCGCGGGTGGAGCGGAGAAGAGAGGTGCCGGTGTATCCTCAGGCTGAGGAGAAATACCAAGAGGCTGCTCCTCAACCTTGGCTGGGGCATCAGTGGAATCCTTGGACTCGGGTTCAGAAGGCGTAGGAGTCAAGACAGCAGATGAGTCAGAAGTGTCCTCCTTGGAAGCACCCTCTTCCGTAGGAGGCTCGGGCAGTGGCTTCTCGGGCAGTGGTTTCTCGATCTTTTCGCTGATGATCTTAGATTCGGGCTTCTCAGTTGAATCAGCCTTGGCTGGCCCGGTGGTCACGGGCTCAGCAGGCTTGGCTTTTGAGGGCGACAAAGGTGCAACTATGAGATCCGGCTCATCGAACCGTGTCTCGTTTGCGGTGGCGCCTGCTTGAGGAGGGCTGAGCGGCTCGTCAACAAAGTCGTCCTCATCCTTACCAGAGAGCGAAGTTGAAGAAGTGGCTGCGATATCATCTTCGGCCTTGACAAACTCATGAGAAGTATCCTCACTCATCTCCTTACTGGGCTCGACCTCCTCAAAGCCATCGTCATCTGCGTTGGTCACCTCGAGGCGTCTCCTCTCCTCGGGAGCCGTGGTTCGCATGGTCAAACCGTCGGCAGAGTGGTCCTCCTCCTTGACCGGGCCCAACTTGCCCTCCAGGCGGAGACGTTGTCGCTCGATATCACGCTGAGCAGTAAGCTCTTCGGAACCCGGTTCATTCAACAAGCCCATGTTACTGCAGTGCAACAACTCGGCCATGAGCTCGCATGTCTTAAATCGGTCAAAGCCAAGGGGCTCGAGCTTGACACCAAAGGTCGAGTCGATCTTTTCCTTCTTGGAGGGGACGTCCATGATCAGGTTCATGAACTTGGGGACGTTCTCAGCGAAGAGACGGAGGAGAGTACCCAAATAGATGGGGTCGCGACTGGAGGGGGCAGCGCTCGCCTCGGTGCCCATATCGGGATCATAGTCGGAGTTGTTCTTTCGAATGACTTCAATGATGATACCAACACCAACAGTCAGAGGGTTGCCTCCGCCAAGCATGTAACCAATGAGCTGCTCGATGCATGGCTTTGAAACAAGCTGGCGTGTTAGCTCGTTAGGGCCGATGCACTGTTGTTCGTTCTGAGAGGCGTTGGCGGAGATGGTAATGATTGCCTTGATAAAGTCACCGGCGGCAGTCTGAACGACCCAGTTGTTGTCGGGGCTGAGGCAGGAGAGTAGGCTTGGGATAATGTCTTTGGAGTACAACCACTAAAGAAGCGATGTTAGTACAGATCAGATGCATCCAGATTAGTGGGGAGACTTCGCATACCTCGACCACACCCTGGCCACCCTCGTTACGGTCCAGGGCAATGATTTTGAGCAAAAGGTCCATGACCATAGGGCACTCGACATGGTTGAGTAGATTAGGAACAGCATCAGGAAGACTTGTCAAAAGCTCCATCATGTCCTCGGTCTTCTTCTCGAACAAGGATTCATTGACCTTTGTGAAGTAGCTCGCCTGGAGGGGATCGAGCGGGGCAGGGCGGGACAAGAACTTCCAAAAATCGCGGATCAATTGTCGATTTTCAGCCAGAGCCTCATAGATCGACCAGGTATCGGAGCTGAGAATCTCACAAGCTACAAAAGCGTAGCGATTGCGCTTCTTCTCCTGCTCCTCGTCCTCGTCCATGCCCGGGTCGGTGGCGCGGGAGGATGCGCGCGGTCGCGAGAAGGAGAGCAGGCGGTTCTTTGCCTTGGCGTCTTGGTCTGCTGCGGATGTAGTGGATTCGTCGGGCGACTCGACAGTCTCAAGCTTGGGTGCGACTACATATTCGAGGAGGCTGTCGAGGACATTGTCGCTGCGTAGGTATTCGATGAGTTTTGAGTTGTGTTGCTTGAGCTCCTGGATCAAGTCGCTCTCGTCGAGCAGCTCCTCGAGAGTAAAGTCTGGCTTATCGAGGATCGTGTCGATAGTGGAGATGTTGGCGTAACCGCCAAATCTCCAAAACATGGTGAATTCTGCGTCGCTATCGCTGTCGCTGTCGCAGGACCAGCGTTTGGCGGAGGGGAAGGGTTAGAGAACGGATTGCGGTGGAGGAGTCGAAATGGATCATGTAATCAGTTGAGTTGAGTCAGGCAGACGTAGGCGGGTCAGCGGGCGGAGAGTGAGTGTGTGAGTGAGTTTCAGCGCAGTCAGTCAGTCGCACTTGACCTCAGTCAGCTCAGCAGAAGTTTCGTGTGATAAATATATGATAATGCGATGCGATGGCTGTGTATGTAGGTAGAGGTTGATGTCAGAAGTAAGATTGTAACATTCCCAGAATGTCTAATCAATCAATGTATGTGAGGTGCGTAAGTAAGTATGTGCCTTGATCCTTGACTGTGGCGAGTTGAAGCAGCAAGCAAGCAAGCAATAGTTAGCAAGAAAGAGCACAAATGTCGCGTCGCATTCAATCGTCGCCAAGATGTAGGTAAAACACTGGCAAACAAAGAGTGGCTTGCGAAAGGTAAAAGTTATAAAAGGTATAAGAAGCAGACCAAGAGAATGGATTAAACAGATCAATGTTTGGTGCAGTGATGTCAAGTTGGGAGTAGGGAATTAACGTAGTACGTAGGCGGGCACGCACGGGCACAGTCAAGCAGTGGGTGAGTGTGCTGTAGGCGCTGAAAACAGAGGATACCTACCTAAGCTGAAAATCCATACCGAGATAAGCCCAGCCCAGCCAAGGTTCACACGCACGCGACACACCCGGCATATGGAGATTGATTTATTTGTGGCGGCTGCAGCGGTTGAAACTGAGATGCGATGACAGATGGTGGGTAGTATCTGGGCTTGCAGAAGCGTCTCTTCTTTTAAGGCTATTGGGTTGATGGACATGGTTTATTTAAACTTGACATCAATTGTCCATCCGTGGTCTGTCTGTCTTCAAGCATGCTACTGTACCTACGGAGCACCTATGTCTGTTATTCTCTCGACGTGTGTGTATTTATAGCACTCCTAGCCATGTGCATATCAACAACAAGCATGTGCTAGACCGATGTGGAGCAGCAAACAGGCCTCGATTCGAGTCGGATCGAATTAGGAAAAGGGGCAAAGGCCGCGAACAGGAGGAGGATTTGATTTTAATTTACGGAGTACGGCCGCCGGCATGGATGGTTCTTTACGAACTGAGGTTTGGTTTGTCTATATTCACATTCACTGAGGTTGGGTTGTGCAATGCCGTGATGATGGTTACACGGGCAGCTTCACTCTTCAACCATTCGTGGCATTAATTACTGCATGACCACTCACTGCAAGTCGATCAACGGTACAGATCCCCCCAGAACCGGCTATCTCACCACGGACCTCCTCTTTTTCCTTTTTCATCCTCCCAACCCTGCTCTGCCACGTTTTCTGTCCTCGCACCATCGTTCTAGACACCCTCATTTGTTTTGGTGTGGCTTGCGACTACATAGCATGCCTTGACCAATGACCATGACCATATTGTAACAAAGGCATTGAATATCGCATTTGTTGCAGTGCAATCATTGAATTATCGTGACCTATTTATTCATGGACGTACAACATGGTGTGTCAATATTTGTTGAACGTGGTTATTTCCAACGAGATTATGCCTACCCTATGGTTAGAATAAAATCCACGTTTTAAAGTCTTTGTATTGATATAAACTATTAACAAGGGCTATTCTCAACTTATCAGAATTTAGATAATTAGGCTGAAGAATATCTTGAAACTCTCTGTATCTTTTGTCAAGTATTTACCAATATTTTCTGTAAATGTGATGGTTGTCGCGGCGGAATAAACAATACCACTCGGAAGGTGATACGCTGTACTAAGAGGTCAACCAAATGCTAAAGCTTATATCCAGCAGTATATAGTATTGAAACGAATGTATATAAGGAATAAACGAACGTCCTGCTATACTTCACCAGTGTTTATGTCTATCACCAAACCACTCCATCCTCCAACAATCTAAACAGCCTGAGCCCCGTTATAAGCCAACAAGTTAGGACTTCCCTCCCCAGGATCTTGAACAACTCCAGTCGTCGCCAAATCCTTAAGCCTACGCGCCACACTCTCAGGCGACGTCAATCCCTCCTTCGCCCTCAGATACAGGCACAGACCAGCAACATGCGGACAAGCCATGCTCGTTCCACTAATCGTGTTGGTCGCAGTGTTGCTGTTATACCAAGCACTCTTGACATTCACGCCCGGCGCGAACAAATCAACCACTTCGCCGTAGTTGGAGAAGCTGGCCCTCTTGTTATTTATGTCGATGGCTCCCACGGTCGTGGCATTGGGTGCAGAGGCTGGTGAGTAGTTACGTGAGTCTGCATTGTCGTTGCCTGCTGATACGACGGTGAGAACACCAGCGCTGTGTGCGGCTTGTACAGCGGCGTTGAAGGCATCGGAGCGACCGCCGCCGAGGGACATGGAGATGACGGACTGGTCTTTGCGACCGGGCGTGTTGATAATGTTGGTCACGGCCCAGTTATATCCATCAAGGACGATATCAGTTCGAGACTGTCAAATGTTAGTAGGGTTTAGAAAAGGAGACATGAAGACCTACACTGCCTGTGTGAAACACCTTGACTGCAATCAAATTGGCTCTCTTGGCTACGCCGTACTCTCGACCAGCGATAGTACCAGCGCAGTGTGTTCCATGGCCATTGGCATCGACGAATTCAACACCAGGATAAGCGTTATATCCAAGACTCGCGCGGCCCTGGAACTCGGTGTGATTGATGTTGATACCGGTGTCAATCACATAAGCGTACATGCCATTTCCAGCAGATATGTCATGGAGATACTCGTTCCAGTTGGGAGTACGATGAGATATCGATCCAAGACCCCAGGTCGAAGGCCTCTGAGTCGTGGTTGTCTGGTGTAGGCTGATCTTGCGAACTGGCTCAACAGCGAGGACCTAGACTATCATAAGCATCAAATCCATAAGATAACAGGGGGACAGAACTCACATCTTTGCTCTTCTCAATCTCTTTGATAGTCTGCTTGTCAAAGTCTCCAGAGTACCCCTTAAAGGTATCATTCCAAACCATGTCAACACCGTCTTCATTGCGGCGGAACACGCTACCATTGTGGATGCCATCAACCCAGACGATGTGTTGATCGAGCTTTTTATCGTCAATCTTTGGTTTCAAAGTGACAATGTAACTGCCCTCGATAATATCATCGTCTGTTGTGGTTGGGGCGGCGAGGACCGCAGGGAGAAGAGCCAGAAGGAACCTAAGAGAGTGCATCTTGGAAGGAGAGTAGAATGATGAGGATGATGATATTGAAAGAGAACGAGAAAGACTGCTTCTTATACAATTTCGATTCTCTTTATTCATCTGGCCTCGGAGTTTGCGATATCATCTCGTCAACTCTCGATATCTGTACACCATTCTGCAACTCGATGTCTTTGATTCAACGTGCACATTAATCTCTATCAACCGAAAAGGAAGAATAACATCTCGTAGCGGTTATAAAAATGACGATCCGTTTAGAATTCTGAAACCAAATATTTCAGATGTCACACCAGATTAGGTATGTTTTGCTAACCGTCTCGTGATGAGGAACTCCGAGAAAGAGTGATGATTGACATAGCCACGATTGTGAACTCGCACAGAAAGTTGCCCGTGGACCGGATATCATTGCGTTATAAACAGAAACTGACTATGTGTTGTATCTGGCGTTGATGTTGAACTGTTAGCGATGGAGTGGACCATATAGGGATGGACTCGCTTTTATCAGCAAGGCCACCAGGCAGAAGTGATCTGACTTCCATCCTTGGGCATCTGCTACTCGATTTGTTCAAGTCATAATTAAGGAGCTTTGATAATCAAGTCCTCCCCCAGATGTATCGAGAAGAAACAAAGGAGGCTCATCATTTCCTCACGGGAATGCCGAAGCTGACCAAGATCAGGGTTGAGACACGAAGAACGTGATCAACCTATCCAGGTTGCTATTTGATTGATATTCTAAAACCCCTATTATAGTCTATCCTTAACGCCGTCCAGCTGAGACACTGTATCTGTACATTTGACAACGTCAGATCTAAGACCCCTGGAGCATCACGCCCCTGCCACCGCCCTCGCCATAACCTTCAACCCCCTATCAAACTCGGCCTTAACGGCCTTGGTCTCGGCGACATCCTGCGGCAACAACCCCCTCCACCATCCATACCACTCCGCCACCTCTTCCAGATCAGCCTCATCAAGCGATAGCCACTCCGTCAGCGTCTTGTGCCACATGGGGAACAAGTGCTGTATGAGCACCTCGGCGATGACCCTTCGGCCGAGCGTGGGCGTCCATTTCAGAATGCCCCTGAGCACAGGAAGACTGGGCTCTTGGTCGGCTGGCTCGACAGTGAAGTTTCGTCGGAGATACTTGCCCATCGAGGGGAGAACGTGTGACATTACGAGGGGTCGCCATTGGTCGCCCAGGATGCCCTCCCATTTCGTAAGACCGGGCAAGCGACCCTTTTCGAATTCCCATACGTCGATGAGTTGTCTGAACTTTCTCCTAACATCTGCTACGAGACCCGTGCCCTTAGGGTCAAGATGGTATGACGGTAAGTATTGGAGCCAGGGGAATAACCAGGTGTGTGGTAAATGATGATTTTGGCGTTTGATTTTGGGGTTCCAATCTGATACTGCTGTCTCCAGTTTCCGAGCGATGTTGTCGATGAACTGCGCGCGGACAAAGGATGGCAAGAGGTCATCCCAGGCCTCCATAATGCTAAGCATTGGATCTGGATCATAGACATCCCATGCGCGAACGGCGGCAAGCGCTTTGGGGAGCCAATTTTTGTACATCATGCTCTCGTAAGGGGTCGTGGACTTATGGTGTCGGCGATAGATGTCATCCGTGTTAACCGCTGAGGAATCCCACTTGCCGACAGACTTGCCATTCGATGTTGATGGCATGAGCAAGGACGCGAGTCCTTTGAGGTCTGATGCAAACCGTGTAGGCTCTTTCAGAAGATCCCAGTCTCCTTCTCGAAGGAACGGGTGGATAGCTGCGACGGCAATATCCGCAATCTCTGATGTTGTGGCATTCAGCTCAAGAGCCTTTTGCAGGCATCCGATGACTTGATCCCACTCGGCCGTTGCAAGTTCACCACTGACTAACTTGGAGAAGACTTGCAATCTCTCAAAGTCCGATCGTAAATCATCCATCTCTTGCTCCTTTTCCTTAAGTTCCAGGTCGATCCATGTCTTCCTTTCTTGTAAGCTCTTCCACTCATCGGAAAAGGCCAACAAGTCCGCCTGTGCTCTCTTAACGAGTTTCCTCGCTTCAATAACCTCTGTTGACTCGGGCGTGGCGGTCCCTGTTGTCGGTGTCATAATACCACTCGTTGACGTGAGCATCTTGCTTCCTGGCCCTGTCATATCAAGAATAGGGGCAAATGCATCTGGGATATGAAGGCCTGGGGCAGCAGCCTTGAGCTCCTCCGCTGTCAAGTATTTCGGTTTCTGGCGCCTTGGTGTGCTTGTTGCGCTGTCGAAAGCAGCTCCCAGAGACTTCTTCTTTGCCTTTTTGCGTTTCTTCTTCTCTTCTTCATCCGAATCGACCACTTCTTCTCCTCGTAATTTGGCCTGTCGCTTCTCTTCTTGTCGTTCTTGTTCGGACTTTTCCTTCACAGCACCCAAACCGATACCCTGTGGTCTCAGATTCGCCTCGATAATTACATTTCGCCCCTGACCCTCTTTACCCAGACCCTGTCCCTCTTGATAGCCCATCTTTGCCATCATTCGGGCACCGAAAGACTTGGGGTTTGTCTTGCCCTTTGCGCCAAAGGCACTGGGTTGTGGTTTGTTACGAGGCGTTGGAGAGCCATCATCGCGTGTGTTCTTGAGGATGGGATCGTTGGCCGATGATGGAACAAAGCCCATCCCGAGAGGGTTCTTGCCATCGAATCGGGTTCGAAATGCTGGGCGAGACGTTGCTTCAGCACTCGCGCTTCGACTCGAGTTTTGGGTATCGTTCTGAGAAAATCCGCGAGCGGCGCCCCCAAAGCCGAGTCCTAAGCCCTGTGTGTTTCCCTCATCTTCTTCTTCCTCCTCCTCGTCTTCGTCCATTTTGCTACCCCCTAGCATCGGCCGATTATCATCGGAGTCTTCGTCCTCATCTTCTTTATCTTTTTCTGCAGCAGTTGAGACAAAGTTCATGCCTTTGTTTCTCAGGGTCGTCCTCTTCCATTTCCTCGCAGGACCATCGTCTTCGCTGTCGGACCCAAAGATGCCCAGGGCCGCCTTTTCCTTATTATTTCCACCGACACGACGTCTCTTTCGTGGATTGAAGTCGTCAAAGTCGTTGTCGGCATCGAGGCCTGGCGCAAGGTGCTCATCTTCGGATTCGGAGGCAGATGAAGAATATTCGGCCGCTGCGGCTTTCGTGAGGCGTGAGGGATCAAACGACGGTCGCGTTGAGCCGTTCATGATTATATAGTTATATGGGGCGCTCTGTGTGTTTATTGAAAGTTTCGCGTGCGAGGGCGCACTTGAACGATTGTTGAAGCAAGACTTGCGACGCGACAGGCAGACGTAGAATTATAGCGGAAGCTTAGACATGACGATGTTTGGAGCGTTATCTTATCTACACGTGATTCTTTGCTTTCGACTCCGAGCTTGGCAAACATACTATCGACACGTGATCCAAATTATGATAATGGATGCACTCCAGCAACTCAGCAAGTTCGCAAATCACCAACTTTTCACGCACTCTTCGGAAAGATAGGTCATCCGCTCCTCTAGGACTCTGCGGGCATGGTCTCATCTGGTTGATGGCATTGCCATCTATTGCAGGTACCTTCAGACTACGTTTCGTTTCTGAAGAACCTGCCGTACAGTAGCACGTAGTGAAAATGATCACTCAAAGTGGAGTGATCTTGACGATATTTCCTGTCACGACACTACATTATAAATAAAACCTCGTTCCTGAAAGCCCAAAGAACACTGTTCCTTCGCCAAATGGTTGAAATGCTGCTAAGTTTGTGGTGATGTCATGCAGATGTGGATCTTGATGCATTGATGTTGTGTCTGGCAGACGTCGGAAGAGGCTTCAATCGCACGGATAGTTATAGCTGAATTCATTGTTTTCCCATGTCAATTACCCCTCAATCAAGTCAGTTATGCACGGATGGCTCGTCCAAGCTTTTTGAAGAATGTGGATAACAACCTAACTTACTTACCCAGCGCACATGGCAAATATCTATCCTTTAGCTTATAGCATGAATGACGCGTCAACAGCTTACTAGAAGTTCCGTTACTGTGCAATGAGAGGCAAGACGAATCCCAGTAATCAATCTCAAAGTCTTTAGTCAGATATTATGAACAGGTTGTTCATGTCACTTGGGCTTTGACGCTACAATGAAGATTTATAGATGGGTACATTGGAATGTGATATCAGTCCCTTGCGGCTGATAGATCGTTTCCGTCGATCTGAAGGGAGTACCTATGTCGGTGAAAATGACAGATAAGCGAGAATTTGCACTGATTTATGGCTTTCTAGCAGATTATTATTGTAATAGTTGGTTGTTATTTGCGATAAATCTTGGTTGTATGTATGTACACTACACAGTATACAATGTTGTTCATGCGTTTCAATGTTGGTGTGTGGCTGACTGGTCTGTTTCTGGGGCAATGACGGCAGATTGGGCGTCAATAAAGAGAACCGTAGTAGAGCCCTGTGGGGGCTTGGTACGGTGCCCCCCTGTGGCACGGTGCTAAAATCCTACTACTCTACAGGGACCGTGCCACTGTATGGCACCGTGCCTACAGGGTGCCTGCAGGGTGACTTCAGAGGTGCCAGAGAGGTGCCAACCAATCAGAGCTCTTCAAAAAAGGAAGCCTATACCTAGGTATAACCTCCAAAAATCAATCACATCAATCATCTACATCAATTCAATCAATTCAATCAGGATTCGAACTAAGGAGCTTTACAGAGATTACAATTCTTTACAATTACGCCATTACAGTTATCACATCAGAAGATATTAATCCAGCTACATTTTTCATCTATATAGAAGGAGCTCTTATCAATTAGGTGCCGTAACCTGGGACCTTTGGCACCTCTTTGGCACCTCTTTGGCACCTATGGCGGCTGTGGCACCTCTGTGGCACGGTTACGGCACCGTACCAATATAGGGCACCGTACCAATACAGGCTACCGTGCCGGCACCTTAGGTACGGTGCCTGCACCGCTGCAGCAAGGTAACTGACCCCTACCAATTTCTACTACGGAACTGGGCCCCTCGATTGACAACACACGAGGGCAGCCATACGCCAGGAACCTACGGTAGGTCAGTTTTGGAGGGTCTACCTGTGGCACAGCTTATTAGCCAATTTAATTTGATATAACTTAACTTCACCCTGACTTTCCCAATTCGACACTGACATCTAAACCATAACATTTATCTACAACTGCAGGTAAGTTAAGGTCCCTGAAAATCACCCCCGTATCTGTCTGTTCCCGCCCGCCCGTTGGTAGCAGCGGTAGGTCATTTCCACCCCTGCTTCTATTCAGTCAGGTGACAGGCGCTTCCATGTTGATTTTCCCCTCCAAAAAAACGAAACATGGACATGGACATCGCCTAAACAACAAGGATCCAGGAACAACCCGAGTCCTCTTTGCCTTGCTTTGCCTTGCTTTGCTTTTCCTGTTTGCGGGAACATTCTTATTTTGGACGTGTTCGCTTCATTGCGCATACTTCTTTCTTTCCATACTTGAACCCACTAACGTTGTGTTCTCCTTTACAGAAAGAACAACGCATCTTCCTTGTTTCCTCTTGCATACATTGCCCTCACTCACGCGAAGAAGGCTTCTTCCCTATCTTTGATACCCCGTCGTTTGATACGACTTGAAGCTCTGGTATGTTCAATTCGAATCATTTAAATACCATTACGCCCGACCCTGTTCTTGTCGAGCGTCTGTCTACTGCCCTTTATGGCAGCCCGAGTCCATAAATACCCATGATGGATCCTCCTCGACGCTCTCGTTTATTTCATAAGCTAATTACCCGCCTAGCCCAGTTTATAAAGCCCAACAAGAAGAAGCAATCTCATACTACTACTGAAAGATACCCCATCTCGAGCTCTCCTCAATACAACAAGTTTCCCGACACAAATACAGCCATGGCCGATGAAGAAGATTTTAGCTCCATACCCTTGGCAGACCGCTTTGCTCACAAGGTCTGGAAGGTCAGAAAAGGAGCATATGAGGAAGCTACCAAACAATTCGAAAAGTCACCCGACGAGTCCGATCCCTGTTTTCGACCATTTTTGAACGACCCGAGCTTGTGGAACAAAGCAGTTCTCGACTCAAACGTTGCCGCTCAACAAGAAGCCGTCACCGCTTTGTGCGCATTCCTCAAATATGGTGGTCGAGACTGTTGTCTACGGACGCGAAACCAGACCATCACCCCTATGGTTGAGAAGTGTCTATCTTCCACCCGTGCCGCGATCAAGCAAAATTCCATCGAAGCCCTGCTACTATACGTTGAACTCGATGTCCCCGGGCCTGTTATCGAGGACATGATCCCTGGCTTGTCCAACAAGGTCCCAAAGAACGTTGCTGCGACATTGCACGCCCTTACGCAGATCTTCCACAACTATGGCTGCAAGGTCGTCGACCCGAAACCCGTGCTTAAGGCGCTCCCCAAAGCCTTCGGTGCTGCTGACAAGAACATCCGTGCTGAGGCCACCAACTTGACAGTCGAACTTTACAGATGGCTGAGGGAGGCTATGAAGCCCATGTTTTGGAACGAGCTCAAACCTACCCAGCAAACTGATTTGGAAGCGCAATTCGAAAAGATCAAGGCTGAGGGCCCCCCAAAGCAAGAACGCCTCCTCCGATCCCAACAAGAAGCCATTGATGCAGCACCCGAAGGCGGCGAGGAGGGAGAAGAAGGTGGAGAAGAAGGCGAGGATGCTGGCGAGATTGACGCTTTCGACCTGGCTGAGCCTCAAGATATTAGCAAGAAGATCCCTCCTAACTTTAGCGACCAGCTCGCCTCTTCGAAGTGGAAGGACCGAAAAGAAGCAGTCGATGCTCTCCACCAAGCACTCAATGTTCCTCGCATCAAGGAAACTGATTTTAACGAAGTTTGTCGTGGATTGGCCAAGTGCATGAAGGACGCCAACGTTGCTGTCGTCACGCAAGCCGCCCTCTGTATCGAGGCTCTTGCAAAGGGCTTGCGCCAGGCCTTTGCCAAGTATCGCACTATTGTGATGCAGCCCATCATGGACCGTCTCAAGGAGAAGAAGGCTACGGTAGCCGATGCTCTCGGAGCCGCCCTTGACGCTGCTTTCGCCTCGACTAATTTGACCGAGTGTCTGGAGGATATCACCACATACCTCGGAAACAAGAACCCCCAGGTCAAGGAGGGCACAATGAAGTTTTTGATTCGCTGCCTACGAAACACACGGGATGTGCCCAGCAAGCCGGAGCAAGCCACCATCTGCGACACTGGAAAGAAGTTGTTGTCTGAGTCAAGCCCTGCTCTTCGAGACGGCGGTGCCGAAATTCTCGGTACCGTCATGAAGATTATCGGCGAACGAGCTATGACCCCTAACCTGGAAGGGCTGGACGACATCCGCAAGAACAAGGTCAAGGAGTTCTTTGAGGCAGCTGAAGTCAAAGCCAAGGAGAAGCCCAAGCCCAAGGCTGCCCCTGCACCCAAGGCCGCGCCCCCCAAGAAAGTTATGGGTGGAAAGAAGCCCGTGGCCAAGAAGGCTGCCCCCGCTGCCGCTGCCGCTCCTGTGATGCCAGATGAGGCTCCCCAGCCAGCCTCTCGGCCTGCCGCTGGTAAGCTCGCAAAGCCTGGACTTGGTGGATTGAAGGGCCCTCAGAAGAGGACGCTTGGAGGTCCTGCCCCTGGCTCCCCTCGCCGAGCACCTTCTGCACCTGTTATGCCTGATGACGAGCCTGCGCCGCCTGCTCAACCTCGTCTTGGCCTCTCTCGCGGACTTGCTGGACGCTCTCTCGCCAAGCCTGCTGCACCCGCACAACCCGTCGCACCAGCCTCGCCGCCTCCATCTAGTGGTCTCACTGCTGTGGAGCGTGCCGAGATTGAGGAGCTCAGAGCAGCCAACGACCGACTGACCCGCCAAGTTGATGAGATGCGACAGGAACGAAGCAAGTTCATGTCGGAGATCCAAGAACTGAAGAACCAGAACGCTGGCTTGATCGAGGACCACACCCGAGACGTGTTGAGCATCAAGGCCAAGGAGACACAATTGGTTCGTGCGAGAAGTGATGCAGAGGCTACCGAGCAGACCAACGACCGCCTGAGACGCGAACTCGATAGACTTAAGAAGGCTTTGAGTCTTGCTGAAGGATTCGGTAACTCTGGAAATGGCATGCAGAGCCCTGTACGCCTTTCGTCGCCTACACATGATGATGTCTACCGAGACCATGGACCACCATCAATGAGCCGTCATAGAATGAGCATCAACAGCAGCATGTCAGAAGAGAAGGAGAATGGCGAGCTAATGATGCCCCGCAACAAGCTCAGTCCCGATATGCGATACGGTGGTAGTGGAAGCTCGTCCGGCCGTGGATCTCCGGCAAGAGGCTTTAGGAGTGCCACATCATACCGCGACGAAGACCACACACCGGTACCTTCTCAACGACCAATGTCATCACTACCCCAGCCAGCGGGAGGCAACGGCGCTGAGAGCTGGAGGAGGGCAGCTGAGGTGACGAGCCAGTTGAAAGCCCGAATTGAACAGATGAAGGCCAAGCAAGGACTCGCTCGACCTTAGGAGCATTGTCAAAAACGTGACGTGCGATGATTGTTTGCTGCAGTACTTTTAATGATGATGACTTTTTGGGAGGTCCATGGCGGAAAAGCTGGATGGGTACTTGTGGGACAGACACTGAGACCTGGCCAGGTTGCATTTTTACGGCGTTGGAAGTTGTGCTACCATCTGCTTTGCGTTTCTTGGCCTCTCTTCGAGTGGTCGGATAGACTTATACATGGGCCAAGGCTGTGTTTGGGATTTTGCGAGGCAATACCCGCGGCGGGTCAGAGATACCTTAGTTTGTTTAGTGCGTGAAATCGATGGTTTAATAATATTAGTACATTGCAATTGTCATATCATAGTCTTTGAGTGTTTAGGGAGCTGTCTTGTATGGACATAAATTCATTAACTTGACATGTAAGAAGAGAACCAATTCCAGAACTCCGTTGTGATCGCTAAGCGCTTCAGTGCTCATGCTTTCTCTTCCTTGGTCATTGCGACTGCAAGTTATTTCTTGCCCTTACCCTTGGACTTGTTGTCCTTCTTGTCCTCAGACTTGTCCTCCTTTTTATCGTCTTTCTTGTCAGACTCTTGCTTGGTGTCATCCTTTGACTCCTTGTCAGATGATTCCTCAGGTTTCTCGTGCTTCTTGGACTCGGCCTTATCATCATCTTTACCCTCATCCTTGGAGTCATCCTTGGGCTCGGACTCCTTGTCGTCTCCTTTTGATTCCTTCTCCTCACCCTTAGATTCAGATTCCTTGCCTTTGTCCTTGCTCTCGCTCTTCTCCTCAGTCTTCTCGTCATTGCCCTCCTCGGAAGCCTTGGCCTTGTCGTCATTCTTCTTCGCCTTATCACCACCCTTATCATCCTTCTTCTTGCCCTTCTTCTCCTCCGCCTTCTTCTTCTTCTCTTCTTCTGCCTTCTTCTTTTCCTCTTCCTCCTTCTGCTTTCGTCGACGGGCCTTCTCTTCAGCCTCGAGCTTCTCCCAGTTGGTGCTGTGGTCAGCAATGCCAGACCTGGAGAAATTCTCGCTCAAACCCTTGGCAGTAATAGCATCGCCTTGCTTAATTTTGGCCCGTCCGATAAGAGAGATGAAGATCGAGAGGCCGACCATGGCTGTGAGAAGGAAACGGTAGGAGCCATACCATCTAGGGGCCCAGCCCTTTGTAGCAGCTCGAGCGTCGGCAAAGTAGAGAGCGACAAAGGCCATGAATTGAGTGGTAAGAGCGTACTCGACGGGGAGCATCACAGTTGGCCAAGCGACGATAGATGCGGCAAGACCCATGCCATAGCGGAAACGGGTTCGTTCGCGAAGTGGTTGCTTCTCGGCGTACTCGAGACCCTGAATACAAGATCGATTAGCTCGATGTGCGAAAGGCATGAAGCTGGAGACTTACCCAATGAATGGCACCAAGGAAAGAGATGATGACAGCACCATATCCGAGCTGGAGAGGCTCAATGACAGTCAACAGATACCTGGCTGTCTCATGGTTGATCAGGATAGCATCGTAGAAGGAGTTGCCAGAGGGAATGTCCTTGTTCAAGTCCCAAGCGAGGAAGACGGTAGAAACAGAAGTCCCAAGATAGGGCAAGGTACCAGCCAGACCGAGAATGTGGGATTCGCGAGGGACATTTGTGAAAGTAAAGGTGTCTTTGACAACTCCCTGTAGTAACTTGTTAGAGAGCTAGCTTCACGTAGTGTTGATACGATTTGGAGCTTACAATATCATGCCTGAGCTCACCAGTCATGTCCTGGTCAGCGCTCGAGGAGCCTTGCGCTGTAGTGGGAGTGGCAATATTGGCGGTTGAGCTCTTGGTCGAGACATCCTTTGGGCTTGATTGGAGAAGCTCCTCTCCACGTTTGCGCTCGGCCTCATAGTCAATGGGTTGTTTAGGAGGAGGTGGGTTGTCTTGGTCTGATTTGCTGGAGTAGACGGCGCGCAGGCGAAGGGGAGCAATTGCAACTGAAGCGCGGGGGAGGGATTGGGACAGAAGGGGAGCTCTATTGGAGGATGCTCTTGAGGCCAGATGCCAGAGTGAGCGAGATGAGGTACGGAACATGGTCAATATGGAATAGAGAGTCAATTAGAGGCACGTGAGTAACTGCTGCAATGCAAACAGACCAGTTGGTGATTAGAAAGGTTGAAAGAGAAAGAGGGAAGAGTTCTGGAATGAAGCCAAGCAAAACTGAAATACCATGAGCTCAAGGGAGCGCAATCATGGAAGCTTTGTGGTGTTCCAAGATATGAATGCTATCTACGTAATGGCTTGTAAGAGCTGTACTGTACCTACGGTGCAGTAGTGGCTGGGAAATAGAATTCTGTCACACAGATAAATCCGCTCGGCCCGGACTGAGACCAAGCCCCATTCATGGATGTTGGAGTAGGTATTCTGCTTCTTTTGTTGTCACGTCGACATCATCGCGATGGATGTGAAGCTATGCCGTGACGTCATGAAAGTAGTATTTTGGCGGCATAGCTCTAAAGTGGCAGCCATCAGACATCTCTAAAGAAAGCCAGCAGGGAACATTACAGACGGGAACGGAAATAGTATGTAGACTCAAGATGGCATCTGCATAATAACGGAAATGTCAACCTAGTTGAAGTTTGAAAGAATGTCGATAGCGACGAGATTATCATGATCCATGATTGAGAGTACCTAGTACCTGACCAGGTCTGCCAAGTCACATTTTAGCGAAGATCTCTACTGATCCACCAAAAAACTGCCCTGTGCTTTGATGTGCTCCAGGGCTGTTAACAGTAATGGATCCGTACCTAAAAGCTGCGGGCTCGGGCTGTCTACGGTAGGTACCCGATGGAACGCAGAAAAGAAACCTCAAGCCACGGGCTGGCTGCAGTACAGTACCTCTTTCTTCGCACTGATCCTCCCCAATCAACGAGTACCTCTGACAACATCGTCATACACGCCACACCATTCCGCTTCCCACTTTTGCTCCGGGAGCTGCGTCACTCACTCAGAACCGGACACGACTGAACCCACCTTTTCAACATCTCCTCCATCCATCACCGAGTTTCGTCCATCTTTTGGAGAAACATAATCGATAATACCCTCGCCCACCGAATCCCGCTTTTTCGCTCCGTCATTCTCGTTTCCCTAGGTCTATTAGCGACATCCACCTGCACGCGATTCAACCCCGCTCTAAGATCCTACCTATTGATCACGCCTCGACGCCCAAATCGAGAGCGACCGATTCACCGTTCCAGCCTCGAATGGCACCCGCGTCAATAACCAAACACTTCTCCGTCGACAGATGAGTCCTCGATAAAACAATTCACACGAACCCGACCTTCCCTTCCCCGGCCCGGGTCACGGCCACAACACCGCCAGAATGCTTGAAGGTCTCGTCGCTGGCCTGCTCAACCGCTTCCTGGGCATGTATGTCAAGAACTTCGACCCTACCCAGCTCAAGGTCGGTATCTGGTCCGGCGATGTGAAGCTCAGCAACCTCGAGCTGCGCCGCGAGGCCCTCGACCAGCTCAAGCTTCCTATTAATGTCATGGAGGGCCACCTGGGCGAACTGACCCTCGTCATCCCCTGGTCCAACTTGCGCGGTGCTCCTGTCAAGGTCTTTATTCAAGATGTCTTTCTTCTTGCCAGCCCCAAAGAAGAAGCTGAGTATGATCAAGACGAGGAAGACCGCAGGAAACAGCGCCTCAAGATGGAGAAGCTCGACAGCGCAGAGTTGCTCAAGGAGAGGAACCAGGAGGGTCTAAGCCAGGAGGAGCAGAAGAAGAGCCAGAGCTTTACACAGAGTCTGGTGACAAAGATCGTCGACAACCTGCAGGTCACGGTCAAGAACATACACATCCGATACGAAGACTCCATCTCCGCACCAGGACACCCATTCGCCCTCGGTGTTACCCTCGAGGAATTCAGCGCCGTCAGTACCGATGGCCAATGGAAGCCTACCTTCATCCAAGACTCCGACAACGTCACCCACAAGCTGGCCACCCTGGGTGCTCTAGCTGTCTACTGGAATACCGACTCAACTCTTCTCGGAACTGGCCGAGAATCCTCCACCTCTGCCGAGGAAATAATGCCACACGAAGAAATGGTAGAGAAGTTCAAGGAAATGATTGGAAAAGACGCGCAAGAGAATGCCAACCATCAATTCATCCTCAAGCCTGTCAATGGCCAAGCCAAGATCGAGCTCGACAAGTCGGGCGACATCAAGGTACCCAAGTTCAAAGCAAACTTGCTCTTCGAAGAAATTGGTCTTGTTCTCGATGACGATCAATATCGAGATGCCTTGATGATGGTCGATCTGTTCCACTACTTCATTCGACATCAAGAATACAAACGTCTACAACCAAAGGGCGTCAGGCCCAAGGAAGATCCCCGTGCTTGGCTGGAGTTTGCGGGTAACGCTGTATTATCAAAGATTCACGAGCGTAACCGCAAATGGTCATGGGATTACTTCCGCGAGCGACGTGACGATCGAAAACGATACATCGAGTTGTTCAAGAAGAGAAAGCAAGGCCAACAGATGTCTTCTGACGAAACCGATGCCATCAACGCTCTCGAGTGGAAGCTCAAATACGAGGACTTGCGATTCTGGCGATCCTTGGCCCGCAACCAACTTAAGAAAGAAAATGCCGAGGCTCTCAAGAACCAGCCGCAACAGTCTCAACAGCAACAACAAGGTTGGGTCGCCTGGATGTGGGGTTCGAAGCCTCAAGAAACGATCGAGCAAAATGAAGAGAACACGCAGATGACCGAAGAGCAGAGACAAGAGCTCTATGAGGCCATCGACTGGGACGAGAAGAATGCCATTGCCGATGAAGTAGATGTGCCTCGTGAGGCTATCAAGATGTGCGTCGAGACATCTCTCAGCACTGGTAGCTTTACACTGAAAAAGAGCCCTCACGACCATGCGTCAGATCTTCTGAGTTTGCACTTTGATGTCTTTAAAGCCAAGATGTTGCAGAGAAAGGACTCTGTGCTCGCCAATGTTAGTCTTGGTGGCCTGCGTGTCAACGATGGCACCACACCAGACTCAGTCTACCCAGAGATTGTGAGAGTCAAGGATGCGCCCACCGAAAAGCAGCGCAAGCGGCTGTCTTTGGCCGAACTCGAGAAACCCGAGGAGGATCCCTTCTTCCAGTTTGAGTTTGAGCAGAACCCCATCGAGCGGGAGGGTGATATTGCTGTCGTCGGAAAGATGAAGCCTCTTGAGGTCATCTGGAACCCCAATTTTGTCGTGGGAATCGCCGACTTCTTTAGGCCTCCCGAGCGTCACATGGAGTCCATTACTGCCCTCATGGAGAGTGCTGGTGCGACTGTTGAGAGCATTCGTGAGCAGACTCGAGCAGGTCTTGAGTTCGCCCTAGAGGAACACAAGACAATCAATGCCGAGTTGGATCTGCAAGCACCTCTGATCATTGTGCCTGTCAGCATCACCACCCATAACTCTACCTGCTTGATTGTAGATGCGGGTCATATCCACGTCAACAGTGAACTGGTTGAGCAAAGTACAATGAAAGAGATCCAATCAAAACAAAAGCAGGCTTACAGCGACGAAGATCTCAAACGACTCGAGTCTGTCATGTATGACAAGTTTATTGTTAAGTTGACATCGACTCAAGTCCTCATCGGACCTTCAATCGAGGCTACAAAAGCTCAGTTGGTTGAGAAGAGTGACGAAGCACATCTTCACGTCGTGGAACGCATCAACGTCGACTTCATTGTTGAGACCTCCATTCTACCAAAGGCACCCAACCTGACCAAGTTCAAGGTCTCAGGGCATCTGCCAATGCTCCACGCCGCTGTCTCTGACACCAAGTATAAGAACCTCATGAAAGTCATTGATGTGGCGATTCCCAAATTTGGCGGACCTGCACCACGAATAGAGGAGCGCCAAGAGCCATCTCGTCCCCGTCTTAAGAGTAACTCATCTAACCGATCCCGAGGAAAATCTCAGCGCGAACGAAGACAATCCACACCTTTCCCATTTATGCAATCGGAAACCGCTGTTGTGCTTGACGATATGGACGAAGACGACGACGACTTTGAGGATGCCTCAGATGGAGCCGATGCCCAACAGCTCCAAGTTCAGCAACGCATTTTCGAGTTCAAGTTCAAGGTCGACACCCTCAAAGGTTCACTTTACCGCAGCGACCCTGATGGGCAAAAGCCTGACGCCTTGCTTGTTGAACTGGTTGCTGAACGGTTCGACCTGGAATTCTACACTAGACCCTTCGACATGGTGGCAGATGTCTCACTCGGCTCGGTTACTGTCGATGACTTTGTGGACAACCCTTCTGCCGAGTTCAAGTCTATCATCTCATCTGGTGACAGTGAGGATTTGAAAGAAGGCCGCAGCTTGGTCCATGTCAAGTTTGTCAAGGTCAATCCAGTGTCTCCCGAGTTCATGCCTGTTTACGAGGGCGTGGAAACCAACATCAACGCAGTCATTTCTACAATCAACTTGGTTGTTACCCGGAAGACATTGCTTACCTTGTTGGACTTTATCCTGATCACATTCACGAACAACGATGACCAATCGAATGACAACAAGGCACTCCCGGATAACGATGATGATTCAGAAAGCGTCGATACTGCTGTCGCAGTCGTGAATGCGCCCTCTGTCAGCTCCAATACAGCATCAATCCGAGTCAAGGTTGACTTGAAGAGTATCAGGCTGATCCTCAACAATGATGGCATTCGTCTCGCCACGCTGTCCTTCAACAAGGCCGACGCCGGCATTTTCCTCCGTGGAAACACAATGCGCGTCTCAGCCAGACTCGGTGACTTGTCACTCGTTGACGATGTCAATCTGGGCGTTTCGGAAGACTCTCATCTGCGAAAGCTTGTGACCATTCAAGGAGATGATCTAGCTGACTTCCGTTACGAGACCTTCGATTCCTCCAACCCCAAGGCATACCCAGGATATGACAGTTCTGTTTTCCTTCGTGCCGGTTCCGTCAAGGTGAATTTTGTGGAGGAGCCATTCCGTAAGATCATTGACTTTTTGGTCAAATTTGGCAAGATGCAGGCTCTTTACAATGCTGCGCGCCAGGCTGCTATGAACCAGGCCAACCAGATGCAACAGAGTCCCAGTCGTTTCAAGTTCGACATTGTGGTCAATACTCCTATTGTTGTCTTCCCTCGAGTACAAAAACCAGGTCAAACTGAGAGGGATGCCATTACTGCCTACCTTGGTGAAATATACGCTCAGAATAAGTTTACCCCTCTCGACGACAGCGAGAACTCCGATATTGCCATGAAGCTGTCCGCAGGTATCCGCAACATCAAGCTTACCTCAGATTTCCACTACCCCGAAGGTGTTTCAGAAGAGCTCGAGATGATTGACCATGTCGATCTTGGATTCAACATTACATACGCTGAGCACAAGTCCGGCGTCAAGCGGCCCGAGACCGAAATTGAAGGCACAATGTCTGACTTCAATCTACGTCTCACACAATACCAAGTCAAGTTTCTCTTGGAGATCTCCAAGTCGGTACCCGCTGCATTTGCTGGTGAAGGCGGCGACGACGACGAGGAAGCTGCCAAGGCAGTTGACGAAGGTACTCTGCAACGCGCTCGAACAGCCAATACAGAAGACAAGTCTAGCGATGACCAGACGCTGGTTGACCTTAGCCCTGAACTTAGTTCCATCGACCAGGAGTGGACCAAGCTTGATTTCGTCTTTCATGTCAACACTATTGGCCTGGAACTTATCAACGCACAAGAGAATGAACCTGTCCACGACATTGCAAATTCCAGCCTATCTCGGTTCTCGCTAGATGATACCAAGATCAAGACAAGAATGCTCTCCGACAGCTCCCTTGAAGCAGAGCTTCTCATCCGATCGTTCACAATCTATGACAGCCGACCACGCGAGACCAACAAGTTCCGTCGCATCATGTCTTCTATGAACAAGGATGTGCAACAGCTTATGGCCAGCGTTACAATGTCTGGCGGCAAGGAAAAGAGCTTAATAGCTATGGCTACCATCGATAGCCCACGGGTCATCTTCGCCCTTGATTACCTTTTTGCTCTTCAGAAATTCGCCATGGAGGGGTTGACTGTTGATGAGAGCAGCCCGATGGACAACGAAAGCATGGCTGAAACTACACCTGATGAATCGGATACCGATTCTATGCAAATCTCCTATGCAGGCAGTGTTTCACGTCCTCGATCGGAAATCTCACGGCGTCAAAGCGAGGAGGTCACACAGAAACAAGACAAGAAAGAGCCTGCAATGAGCATTGCTTTCCGAGTCAACCTCGTCGACGCGCAAGTCATTCTGATCGCCAATCCCTTGACAACGAGCTCTGAGGCAGTTGTTCTATCAATCCGACAAATGCTTCTCTCCCAACAACATGCGTTGACCTTCCAGATCTCCGAGGTTGGAATGTTCTTGTGTCGAATGGACAGATTTGAGACGTCTCGCCTCCGTATCATTGACGACTTTTCAGTCCAATTGAGCATGGATAGCTCGAAGCCTCAGACCACTGATATTCATGTGGACGTTGAACCTCTTGTCTTGCGACTATCTCTGCGTGATATTCTCCTTGTGCTTCAGATTATCAGCAAAGCGAGCGAGTTGTCTGGCAACGAACCTAAGCAGGTCAAGGAGACGCCCGCCGAACAGAAAGCGCGAGAACTACGTAACGCTGGAATGAAGCAGCGATCTGCCAGCGGACGAGGCCAGTCAACTATCGCAGGACGAAGCAAGGTGACCGCGACCACTCACGCCATTACCCATGCGGACACCAAAGGCAAATCACCCCAGCAGGTGGCTCAGAAGAATTACGAGACACTGTCTGCAACTGTGGACGGCATTCGTGTCGTATTAATCGGTGACGTACACGAACTTCCCATTCTTGATCTAGGCATCAAGAACTTCACTGCGTCAGCTGAGAATTGGTCGTCGAACCTGAAGGCCGAGACTGCCATTGATCTGTACTCCAACGTCTACAACTTTGCCAAGTCGAGCTGGGAGCCTCTTCTCGAGCCATGGCAAGTTGGCTTCGGTATCGCCAGGGACCCTACCTCCGGACTGTTGTCGGTTGACGTTGCCTCCAAGAAGGTATTCGATGTGACCGTCACCACGGCTTCGATTGCTCTGGCATCCAAGTCGTTCCAGTTCCTTACATCTGACGAGGATGTGTTGGACAAGCCTCGTGGTGTTGAAGCGCCATATCGCATCAGAAACTACACTGGTTTTGATGTCGTTGTCCACTCCAAGAGCCCAACTAGTGACGAGCCTATCAATCTTCGTTTGGAGGATGGACAGGAAGCTCCTTGGAGTTTTGAACATTGGGAGAAGATGCGTGAGAACCTTCTCACGGAGTCGAATCAGAACCACGTCTCTATTCAGCTGGAAGGAAGTGGTTTTGATCCTGTCAAGAACGTCAGACTCAACCGAGAAGGTGAATACCTGTATGGTCTGCGCCCTAAGGCGGATAATGTCCTGCATCGTCTCTGTGTTGAGGTAGAGTTGGGCACCGACAACATCAAGTATGCAACCTTCAGGTCGCCAATGCTCGTGGAAAATGCCACACAGATTCCAGTCGAGCTTGGTATCTACGATGCAAATCAGGGACATCTACTCAAGATTGAGAAGATTGCACCTGGCGACGCCCGGCCTGCTCCTGTGGGAGCTGTCTTTGAGAAACAAGTCCTTATTAGACCTGACGGTGGCTTTGGCTACCAGTGGAGCAACGATCAGCTCTTCTGGAGGGACTTGCTCAAGCGACCTACCAAACAGGTCGTGTGCAAGGGAGAGAATGGCGATCCATTCTACTTCCAAGTCCATGCCCGCTTCGACAAGGGCAATCCATTAACGAAGTGAGTAGTGACCCCATGATTAATACAGTGATACTAATGAATATAGGCAATACCCGTATATGAAGGTCAAGCTTTCAGCACCAGTCACGCTGGAGAACCTTCTGCCATATGACTTCAAGTATCGCATCTACGACAAGAACACCAAGAAAGACTGGACCAACTTTTTGCGAAAGGGTGGTGTCAGCCCTGTTCACGTCGTGGAGCTTTCACACCTCCTTCTCCTCAGTGTCGATATGCAAGATACGGTGTTCAAGGCAAGCGATTTCGCAATCATCAACTCCGGCAGCAATGAAGAGTTCCGCAAGGAGTACAAACTTGTTGTCAAGGATGACAAGGGATTGCCGCTGTATCTTTCACTGCATCACTTCAAGATCCCTAACAGTGGAGGTGCATCCAAGATCACGGTGTTCAGTCCTTATGTTGTGTTGAACAAGACGGGTGTGGACGTCCAAGTCCGTGCCAAGAGTTTCCTTCAGCAAGCCAAACCGGCAGCAGGCCAATTCCCTATGATGGATACATCGGATCGAGAGCGTCCCAAGGCTCTTCCGTTCATGTTCTCGTATGGCAATGATGATCACCGCAACCGAGCTCTTTTGAAGATTGCCAACTCGGAATGGAGCAAGCCTCAGAGTTTCGATGCTATTGGCAGCACGACTGAAGTCGTATTGAACTCGTCGACCAAGGACAAGGAGATCCACGTGGGCGTCACCGTTGAATCAGGCGAGGGCAAATACAAGCTCACCAAGGTTGTCACGCTCGCCCCTCGGTTCGTCTTGCACAACAAGATGGACGGAGAGATTCTTGTTCGAGAGTCCAGTTCCTCTGGCTATCTCACGCTGAGAGATGGCGCTCTTCAGCCTCTCCACTTTATGCAAAAATCGAAGGTCAAGCAACTGTGCCTCTGTTACCCTGGCGTCAACAACCAATGGACGTCTCCTTTCAACATTGCGGACATTGGTACAACCTATGTCAAGATCGCCAAGGCTGGACAACGTCAGAATCTTGTCAAGGTTGAGGTTCTTATGGAGAACTCCACAGTCTTCTTGAACCTCAGCATGGAGAAGAAGAACTGGCCGTATTCGATGCGCAACGAGAGTGATGTGGAGTTCATGTTCTGGCAAGCCAGCCCTAACGTCGATGAAGATGGAGAGGAGGACCGCAGCGGCTGGCGTCTGATAAGATACCGTCTCCCGCCTCGCAGCATAATGCCATATGCTTGGGATTTCCCTGCTGCCAAATTCCGCGAGATTATCATTTCTGCGAGTGGCAGAGAACGGCACGTCAAGCTGGCTGAGATCGGTAATCAGATCCCGATGAAGTTCCATAGTTCATCGGGAGCATCAAAGATCGTCGACATCAATGTTGCTGCTGATGGACCCAAGCAGACCCTGATTCTCAGCAACTTCCGCGCCAGCAAGAGTATGTACAAGCCGAAGAAGTCATTGGCCAGGACCAATACTGGTCTAGAGGCTTTCGAGGTCAAGGATCAAGATACAGGCGCTACGTTCCGCGCGCAGCTCAAGCTGGCAGGTGTTGGTATTTCCTTGGTCAATGCCCAGATGAAGGAACTTGCCTACTTGACCTTCCGCGACGTTCAATTGAGATACAGCGACTCGCCTCTTATTCAGACAATCTCAATGGCGATCAAATGGATTCAGATCGATAACCAATTGTACGGCGGTATCTTCCCCATGATCCTTTACCCCAGTGTGGTGCCAAAGAAGGCGCAGGAAGTCGAGGCTCATCCATCGCTACACGCCATGGTCAGTCGTGTCAAGGATGATTCATATGGTGTACTCTACATCAAGTATGCAACCATCCTGCTACAGGAGATGACAATCGACCTGGATGAGGACTTTGTGTTTGCTCTTCTTGACTTTACAAACGTACCCGGCGCCAGCTGGACCGAGGTTGACGATTCTGGCAAGCTGTGCGACGAAGATCTTGACATTCCAGAGCCGTCAGGCCAACCTGCTGGTCAAGATATCTACTTCGAGGTCCTCAACATTCAACCCATGCAGCTTGACCTGAGTTTCATGCGAACGGAACGTGTCAACGCTGAGGATAAGACATCATCTCGAAACCCCATCATGTTCTTCCTCAACGTCATGACCATGGCTGTTGGAAACGTCAATGATGCGCCGCTCCGATTCAATGCGCTCATTCTAGACAACGTGAGAGTGACTACAGCAGTACTGATCCAGAACTTCTCGAGCCACTACAGTCAAGAAGTCATGTATCAGATTCACAAGATTCTGGGATCTGCCGACTTCCTCGGCAACCCTGTAGGCCTGTTCAACAGCATCTCGTCGGGTGTGACAGACGTGTTCTACGAGCCGTACCAGGGCTTAATCTTATCGGATAAGCCAGAGGAGTTTGGCTTGGGCATTGCCAAGGGTGCAGCTTCATTTGCCAAGAAGACGGTGTTTGGATTCAGTGACAGTTTCTCCAAGTTCACAGGAAGTCTCAGTAAGGGACTTGCAGCAGCGTCACTGGACAAGCAATTCCAGGACCGCCGGCGTATCACCAGGGCTCGCAACAGGCCGAAGCACGCCCTGTACGGTGTCACTGCTGGCGCCAACAGCTTCATCACGAGTGTTGCATCTGGTGTAGGTGGACTTGCACGCAAACCTCTGGAGGGCGCCGAACAGGAGGGTGCTCTGGGTTTCTTCAAGGGAGTCGGTAAGGGCATGATCGGACTGGCTACCAAGCCGGCGGTTGGTGTTTTGGACATGGCCAGCAACGTCAGTGAGGGTATCCGTAACACTACAACTGTGTTTGACGGTCAAGAATTGGATCGCACACGATACCCACGATACATTCCAATGGATGGTATCGTGCGCCCTTACAACCCACGGGAAGCCCTCGGGCAATACTGGCTGAAGCAGGTGGACAACGGAAGATACTTTGATGAACAGTACATTGGACATCTGGAGCTACCCAAGGAAGATATGGTGGTTATGGTGACATATGCTCGGATCTTGCTGATCCGATCCCGACGTCTGACAAGCGAGTGGGATGTTCCACTGAAGGACGTACAAACGATCGCAAAGGAGCGAACAGGAGTGAGTCTGGCATTACGAGGAGGAGCCAATGGCCCGTTTATTCCGATTGGAGAGGGCAGTGAGAGAGGATTCCTATACAAGATGATTGGTATCGCAGTTGAAGAGTTCAACAGGAGATTCAGAAGTGGAGAGTAAGAGAAGGAAGGGTACTACTACTATACGACTGGGCTGTTGTAATGAGTGCGTTGGTGTCTGGAGTTATTGATAGATTGAGTATTTAATAAGAACACGAAGTATTACATTGCAATGATGGATGATGTTTCTTGTTGACAAATGTGTGTTAGTAGAGGATTTGGCGTCTCCGGTAGCTTGGTCGCTTATCTGGGCATCAGACGATGATGGCAAGCAAATGCAGGTAAATCTGATTATTCTCAGGCGACGGTAGATCTAGAAAGACCCTGTTGTTATCGGCCCCGCCGTGATGCTTTGATGGTTCGATGTGGACGGTAGCGATGAGGAATGGCCTGTGCCTCAGACGAGTGTGGAGAGCTTCAGGGTCTGGCCTGTAAAAAAAGATTTTCTAAACGAAGAGCAACGAGATGATAACGTACAAGACAAACAGAATTCACGGGGCGGGGGATAGAAGTAACGTTGAATTGGATTAGATTGTAATGTAACCATCTCGTGGCCTTGAATATAGCATTTTTTTGTATCTTGTACAGCCTCGAGCTTCGTTCTCCCCCCATGGCTGAATATAGCATTTCTAGTTTAGGTATAGGTATAAGTATAGTTTTAGGCCCTAATCTATATAAAACATCCGGCTAGTTCGATCTAGATAAAAGGTATATCGGCATATGCATAATTTCCCCCTTATACTTAGGTTACTTAGGTCTA
>JABFFJ010000202.1:0-82338 GCA_013623715.1 Fusarium verrucosum
CCTCCGCCGCCGCCGCTTTTGTCAATCGGAGTGCTCGCGACCCTTGACCCCGCTATCCCGCCTCGCGTACACGACCGCAGAAAAAAACATACTGCACCACCTACCTACCTCCCCATCTTGCTACCCCCGCCTTCTCCAGCACACTTGGACGTCTTCGCATCATCCCCAGCGTTGACGTTAAGGTCAGTAAATTTATTATATTCCTCTCGCTTGTCTTGTCTTTCTTGCAAGGGCGTCGTCTCTGCTGTCACCATGGGGACAGTCCCATTATTCTGTATTCTGCCAAAGTCAAAATGCAATGTGCGCTGCAAGTGATGGGCGATCATTGGACCCATGGGCTTGCGCCTAGCATTCACTCGCGAGCAGAGTCACAATTTAAAGAATGTGTTCTAACAGAATTTATAGAACCGATCAGACATTTCTTCCTTTGTCTGCTCTTTCCCTTTCAAACACTCCGCCCTTAACTCCAACCACTACTCTATCTCCACCAAGCTTTTCTCGACCTACCTGCTAGCACAATGTCGGCCCCTCAGGATTCTATTCCCGGTAACGGCAGCGATATCCTCGATCAGATGGATCAGCTTAGAATGGATGAACGCCTCGGACCCGATGGCGAGCCCGCCCCTAAGACGGACGAGGAGTACGCCCAGGCCCAGCTCACCCTTCGTGCGATCGTCTCTTCCAAGGAAGCCGGTGTCATTATTGGCAAGGGCGGCAAGAACGTTGCCGATCTCAGAGATGAGACTGGCGTCAAGGCCGGTGTGAGCAAAGTTGTGCAAGGCGTGCACGACCGTGTTCTGACCATCACCGGCGGTTGCGACGCTATCTCTCGCGCCTACGCCATTGTCGCTCGTGCTCTGCTGGAAGGGGCCCCTGCTATGGGTATGGGAGGTGTAGTTCAAAGCAACGGGACTCACCGTACGTTATAGTTTCTTATGGAAAGCAACCAAAGCTCCAAATTCCGCTAACATGAATATTTAGCCATCAAGCTGCTGATCTCACACAACCAGATGGGTACCATCATTGGCAGACAAGGTCTCAAGATCAAGCACATCCAGGACGCTTCAGGAGTTCGCATGGTTGCCCAGAAGGAGATGCTTCCCCAATCTACCGAGAGAATAGTCGAGGTCCAGGGTACTCCTGAGGGTATTCAGCGCGCTATCTGGGAGATCTGCAAATGCTTGGTCGACGATTGGCAGCGAGGCACCGGCACCGTCCTCTACAACCCTGTTGTCCGAACTCAGCCTTCTGGCAGCGGAAGCGCCAGCGGTGGTGCGGGATTCAGTCAAGGTTCTGGTCGAAGCGATTATGGCAGCAGCCCCCGTGTCATGCGAACAGGCAACGGCGCCGATTTCAGCAATGGTAGCTCCAGGCCGTACAACCGTCGCTCCGACTCTGACGCAGCTCTTCGAGGCCCACCCACGCATGACGAGAACGGTGAGGAGATCCAAACTCAAAACATCAGCATCCCTGCAGACATGGTTGGCTGTATTATCGGTCGTGCTGGTAGCAAGATCAGCGAGATCCGAAAGACATCCGGTGCACGCATCTCTATTGCCAAGGTAAGTTATAAGATGTGAGCACTCCTGCGACATGGCTGACCGAACGAACTGCAGGCACCTCACGATGAGACTGGTGAGCGCATGTTCACCATCATGGGCACCGCCAAGGCCAACGAGTCGGCGCTGTTCCTCTTGTACGAGAACCTGGAGGCGGAGAAGATGCGCCGAAGCCAGCTCCAGGAGCCCGAGTAGGCGACTGGCGTTTTAAAATCTCCTTGAGTTTTGCGTTTCCCGTGTTCCGTGCGACTTGCAGAGGTCATTTCTGGCAAGATGAGCTGGGACACGTCCAGATCTGACTTGCCGCGAGGCTTGTGTTTTCATTTTCGGACGATACCAGACGACAGCGTCACGAGCGACCAAATCCACTTGTCCAACTCTTTGCCCCTCCGCCCAAAAACGAAACATTTCATCATCATCATCAAACTCGTTTCCTTTTCCTGCTTTCCCCCCTCTCATTATCGTTGCTACTCTACACAACATCAACCTGGGATCAACTCGTATCGACTTCGGCTTGGACCCTACTTGTCACATCGTCGCCCCCTCTAAACCAACCACCCTCGTTGTGGCGCGATATATCGCTACCAAACTCTGTAGCATACCCGTCTGTATCAATCTTGCTAAACCGGTTTCTTGGCAGCAACTCATCTACCTTGTGGGGGAATGGTTTCCTCGTTCTGGTGCGGCATGGCATGGCACAGTTCTTCTTTACGACTGTTAAACCAAGTCGGCACAGTCCGACATGGTTATGGCTTAATGACACAAAACTACTCTTGAAGAGCGGTTAACGATAGGGATAGCGCAACATTCTAGGGGCCGAGAAGGGCACATCACGGCTCCTCTACAATCTCTACTCACACTTCGCGTCACCTTCCCCTCTCTTTCACCTCGCACAACTGTTTCCATCTCTTACACCTCGGATCCCGACATCGTCACGCGACCCGCACCCTTCTCCCGACTTATCGCTCACATAATTCCCACATCGCTCATCACTCTCACATACCCCCATGACATCAATTACACTGGCTCACACATTGTGTATTTTGTTCCATGCTACCCTGTTTCCGCGACAAGGTGACTCTTCATTCCATGTTGGGATTTTAGAAAAGCATTACTAGGTGGAACGGATTTAGCGTGGGCCTAAGAGCCAACAAATAAAATCGAAATTATGAGCAGGCATTGATTGTTGCTTGATGGATAAAGTAAAGTGAAATGAATGATGTGATCATGATGTTGAATCGTAGGTTGGGCCTGTGGCTGAGAAGCGCCACTGCAGGACCCTTAAAATAGATGTGGCTGTTCTTTTTTGAGGTGGGGGTCTTATGAAATGATCAAGCCAAGTTGTCAGTTTGATCGATCATGACAACTTGTGATTGATTAAATTAACCATTCTCCTGGTTCCTTTTCCGCTCGCTTTGTTTCTTCATCCTCTCTTTAAATCCAATTGCTAGACTTGGCCTTGTTTTTCTAGATTAATCACTCACTATCTTTTCGTTGTTCCACGTTACCTTATTCTTGAATCCACCCCTTCAACAGTCTCGATAATGGCACGCTCAAAGCAACCAGCGATGAAGCGCGAGCCATCGTCGGAATTCTTCAACAAGACAACCGCGACATGGGAGGACACTAATCAATCGCAAAAGGTCTCTTCCAATGGAAACGCTGTGAAGAAGGCCACCCTTGCATCTGCGCCCGCGCCCGCGCAAGACGCTGGGCTCTTGCAGCTCGTCATCGCTGTCGCGGGCATCTATGCTTCATTGTAGGTTGACACCGAAGTGTCTATGGACAGATTTACTGATTCCGGTATCGCGGATAGCCTCACTTGGGCTTATCTTCAAGAGAAGCTCACTACCACGCCGTATGGTCCCGTCGACGCTCCAGAAGTCTGGCACTTCCCCGTGTTCCTCAACACGATTCAATCCGTCTTCGCCGCCATTGTTGGCGCTGTCTATCTCTACGCCTCGACGCCCAGGAACACCGCTGTCCCTCCTGTTATCCCTTCTCGCCGCATTCTCGCGCCCCTCGCCCTCGTCGCCGTCACGAGCAGTCTCGCCAGTCCGTTTGGCTATGCGTCGCTTGCGCATATCGACTACATCACTTTCCTCCTCGCCAAAAGCTGCAAGCTACTCCCTGTTATGTTTCTCCACATCACTGTCTTTCGCCGTCGGTATCCGCTGTACAAGTACCTGGTCGTCGCGGCCGTGACGCTCGGCGTGGCTGTTTTCACGCTGCACTCTGGAAAGAAGAAGGGTAGCAAGGTCCGCCCCGACGATGCGAGCACGGCGTGGGGTCTATTGCTGCTGGGCATCAACCTCCTTTTTGACGGCTTGACCAACAGTACCCAGGACCATATCTTCCAGACTTTCCGACCATACTCAGGTCCTCAGATGATGTGCGCCAACAACATGATGAGCACCCTTGTCACGGGCACTTACTTGGTCGTCAGCCCCTGGTTGGTCGCTACTGGTCTTGGGGAGTGGTTTGGCATGGATGTTGCTGGTAACGCTGGCGAGCTCAGGGCCGCTCTGGACTTCATGGCTCGTTACCCTGCTGTGTGGAAAGATGTTCTCGGTTTCGCTGCGTGCGGTGCCGTTGGCCAAGTTTTTATCTGTAAGTCTTTAATCCCTCGCTCGCTATACTCGACTAACCATGACCAGTCTACACCCTCTCCACCTTCTCATCCGTTCTTCTCGTCACTGTCACTGTAACCCGCAAGATGTTCACCATGATTCTCTCTGTCCTCGCCTTCGGCCATCGCCTTACCCAGATGCAGTGGCTTGGTGTTGCGCTTGTCTTTGGCGGCATTGGCGTTGAGGCTGGCATTGCGCGACAGGAGAAGATGGCCAAGGAGGCTGCCAAGAAGGCGCAGCAGAATGGAAAGAAGGAACTATAGATCGATACATTTCTATTTTCTTAAAGTATTAGACTATCACAATACAAGTAGAGCTAGAAAGCTCGGCATGGGGGGGGGCTGGTTAGGATTAATAGCGATGAATAAAGGAAGGGCGTTAAAAGGAGTTACCAAGACTATCTAAAATCTCATAGTTATTACACATAAAAAGTCACGTTTGTCAGTTAAAGAAGCCCGATTCAGCAACATATCACACGAAACTTGGGGAACAAATATGATGTGAAATCCTTTCAATTATCACCTATATAATTCCTCGTCTTGATGTTCAAAGACTCCTTTGGTTCCTAAAAACGCCCTGCTGCTATAGCCCAAGACAGTTAACAACTCGTCTTTTCCATAGCAACACCTTTACATACAACCACCGCCTTTCCCTGACTGGGTATTTGAGCCCTCCCGATAGTCCCCCCAGAGGGTTCCTGAAGCCAGACGCCACTTCCGTTTTGTTGTCCAAAATAGACAAAGCGAGAACCAAAATAAAACTGAAACAAGGGTGACAAGACAGAATGTCTTTGTCTATATTACACTAGGTCATCGTGGAACCATCCGACGCCATGCGCTGTGCATTGCTGAAAATAGAAAAAAGCGAATGTTTGTTGTGTAGTGGGAGGATATAACGATTGGATAAGATGGGTGACAAAGAAGATATATTGTGTTATTTGCGTATCGTCGTGCGGAAGCGTCAAGAGACTATCCGGGATAAAGGGTCGGATTAACTTCAGTTATATGTCCGCTCCGTTGCTAAAACGCCCTGAAATGCTGTAGACATTGTTCAATAGCGAATGGGTGGTATAAAAAGGAAACATTAGCGATAGTAGTCGTCCTCCTTCCTCTCGGAAGTCTGTTCATTCGACTTTGAAGCGAAACACTGGGTTAAGCTTCATCATAAAAGATCATCAATTGATCGAATAATAGGTGCCTCGCCCTTTGTTGGTGGACTTCTAGGGTCGACAACGACTTGTGGACTTCCAAATG
The DNA here is from genome assembly GCA_013623715.1 of Fusarium verrucosum. NCBI lineage: Eukaryota > Fungi > Ascomycota > Sordariomycetes > Hypocreales > Nectriaceae > Fusarium > Fusarium verrucosum. The sequence continues at coordinate 5,443 of JABFFJ010000202.1, forward strand.
TTGAGAAAGGGTCGCGAGGGAACATGCCCACTCGAGGAGAAAACAAGCCCTGGCTCGGAGTCGGTGGGCTCTCGACAAATCGGAAGCCAGCGACTTCATGTACATCGTGAAGTGGGTTTTTCGTCATTGTCTCAGCTCTAGGTGATAAACAAGCATCGTCATCTGGGTATGAACCAGATAGAGTTATAGATCTATCAACTGGTGCATCGTCGTATCTCATTTCCGAGGGCGCTGGATTGAATCGAGGGAATGAAATAGCCTGGAAGCCGAGACTTGACTGAGAAGGAAATACAGGCGAAGGTGGAGGCTTCATAATCGAGTCCATCATAGGAGATGGGGCCAGACCAGGTGGTACCTGGCCCTGACTTGATATGGGCCTCTTAGGCAAGTCATCTAGCCTGAAAGGGTTCTGAAAGTGTGGCGGGGGATGTTGCTCGACCTCATCCTTCCATGTGCAAATAGGCGGCGCCGACGCTGGACCAGGAGAAACTGGTCGTGGGCCGGGGTTTGAACTGCCTCGACGTCGGTTTGGGCTCAAGTTTAGGTACGACTCCTTCGCATCATCGGTTTGTGTCGGGAGAGGCGCAGTCTGGGGCTCCTTGGCTCCAATATCGATAGCGTCAGCAGAGAGTGTTAATCTGTGCTTTGAAGGGCTGCGGCCAGGACCGGGGCGGTGCGAAGGCAGAGCTGTTCGCTTCGTCGACACTTCCTTCTGGAAATCCTGCAATGAGTACATGAGTTTCATATTGGGGCTAATCCATTGACTCTTGGCTTGAGCCGCATAGTAAGCATCGTTGACGGTGAGTTCAGGGTTTTGGTAAAGACCATAGGCAATGATCAGACTGGCAGATCGACTCGCACCCTGCTGGCAGTGGACAAGCACACGCTTACCAGCCTTGGTCCGCTTATCAATAACATCACACATGTCCATGAGATCCGGGGCAATATCGGTATTGTGGTCCCAGGCAACATGGAAGTATTCAGGTTCTTTGAACTGGAAAGCCTTTGGCGTTGTGGGTGTCTCAATTGAGTCCTCGCCTTGGGGATATTCCCAAGCCGTCATGAAGCTGGCCGTAGACATACCAGTATCGGGGACGGGGCTTTCAACTCCGGACACTGGGCGTCGCCAAGATGGGAATGGCGATTGCGATTCGCGGGCCGCCTTCCGGATCTCGAAGGGGTTGCTGACTTCTCTGGCGCAGTTGATGACCACGTCAAAGCGCGATGCCTCGTCAGCTGTAGGTTCTGAGTAGAGGAAAACATTATCTCCATAGATAGCAATTGGGCCATCAGGATATCCAGGGGTCTTCATGTCTTCATTGTTCTCGTTCTCGCGGTAAGGGTCATCATCTCGGATAGCCATCTGAGTGCGGATTGGCGAGTCCTCCTCAGTGATGGCGGAATGGAAAGATGGCTTCCTGCTCGACTTTGTTGGTCGCAATACTTCTGAAAGTCCGGACTCGTTTCGTTCCAGTACTTTGGGGAATGACATGCCACCAAGTGGACCAAATGTTGCGGACTTGAGACCAGAAGACATGTGAGGTGAAGAGCAAGAGTGCTTGAGAGCTCGGCGCTGAAGCATTGGCATCGCTGGCGAAGGCGGTATCTCCAGAATGGTGTTGTGAGTCAAGTCAGAAGCGTTGGTCTTCAGACTCAACTGGCTAGGCTTTCTTCTCATAGCAGGAATAGTAGGCTTGATAAATGATGGTGAAGAAGGCTCAGAGATCAGTGAAATGTTTGTCGTCGAAGTCGAAGCAGCGAATGGGGGCTGAATAGAGAGGCCCTTCATGTTGCGGCCTCGTCGAGGCGAGGGCGATGTCATAGGTCGCTGCAACCGAGGAGGCTCGCTCAAGAGAGTAGTGGTGGTTGAGGTGCTGGCAAGGTTGGTAGAAAGATTACCAAAGCTCGTGGCCGGGTAGTTGTTGAGCGGGATGAGATTCAGAGGTGAATCGGGAGAAGATGAGGGAGAGGCATCTGAGAGAGGCGAGGAGTCGGTTGTAGACAGCGTCGTTGTAGGTGAAGAGTCTGCTGACTCGGATGTATGTGTTGAATTGCTGTCGTTGTGGATTGAGTTGCCGGGTATCATACTGGGGCCAAGGCCATGTTGATGAGAGGCACTCATCATGCCGGCTCGTTTTGGTTCCATATCGACGAACTTGGTGTCCACGAGTGTGACGGTGTCTTGATCTGCCATTGTCTCGGCGTCCAGATCAAATACTGTCATGAACGGAGGTATTTGATCCTCATACACTCTCCGGTCTGTAACTGACGGCATATTTTGGTATATGTTTGGCGATACAGCGATCCGAGTCTGTTTTCCGTATGCGCAATGAATCGAAGCAGTTGCTGGAGGCCAATTATGGTCTCGCGTCTGCGTCAGGGCGTTGTTTCGAGTATTGGCTCGAGGCGTTGAAACACGGGTTGATTCCACCTGGGATGAGTGTTGTTGAAATTAAGTAAATATGTGCAAAGATTTGTAAAATTGAGCAGCAGGCAATAAATGGTCCGGCAAGAGAAACGAATGGTTTCGCGAGTCGCAGTGCGATCGAGAGCAAGTCAAGTCGGTCGTTCGATGGTCAGCGCAGCTGATCCTGTCGCTGAGCTTGCAGGTAATGGGCAGTGCTTGGCTTGTAATCAGAGAAGCGAGCCTCGCAGTTTCGAAAAAGGAAAGCGAACAAGTATAGGAAAAAAGGATGCTTTTTCCGACAAACAAAATCGCGGGTTGGGGGCGATAGAAGCAATCGAGAAAGAAGATACTGCTACTGTCGAATCTAGCGTGTAGCAGGGAGAACAATCTAAGGAACGAGCCCAGAGAAGATGTGAGACAAAGAACAGGCGCCTCGGCGATAGGCAACGGCGGGCAGGGCAGGGCAGGGCTGCGAGTGGCGCTGTCAGAGTCGCGAGATCATTATTTCCCTTGATGAGGGAGACCGAGTCGTCGTTCGAGGAGAGGTTATTATCAGGCCGGAAGATGGTCTGAGGGGAGGAAGTGGAGGGCAAAGGGAAGGGCGAAGAGAAGAAGATTGAAATTGAAGATCAAAGTGACGAAAGGAAGTGAGAGGGAAAGATGAGAGGAAGAGTAATGAGTTGGAGGGGAGTGTGAGACAGAGCGAGAACGTCTTGGGATTGGACTGGATTGAGTTTAGCTCTGGGGGAGACCCATTTGGGGGGTGTGTGAGTTGCAAGCAGGCGCTACCTGAGCACTGTGCCTTTACGTCACGAATCGCACGGTAGATGTTTTACAGGGCATCTCTTGGGAACCCAGGGCAGTCAGCTGCCTGCTGGAGGCTCAGTGCCCTGTAAAAAGGAGACCGAGCGCTGGCGACATGGCAACGGCGGTATCTAAAACAGTTGTTGAAGCACCAGGTCCAGTCCAATCCAATCCGGCCACAATTAATTCAAGACCTCGAATGCACACGGCGGCAACAAGTTGTTTTTCTCGTCTTGTGAAACAAATATCCGCCGGCAACAGGCGACATTGATTAGCACGCATGCGTTGTGTTTCTTTTCTTGCTGGCGGCCGGCCCGTGGTCGTGGCCATCATGTATGTACTGTACGTGTAGGTAAGGCATCCTGCACGAGACGAAAAGAGACGAATGGAAGCCTCCGGACGCAGGGCAGGCCCGGGCAGCGTGAGATCCATAGACCCCGGAATAACACAAGAATCAAGAATAGTATACGAAACATGCACTAGGGTTTACGATAGTCGGGACTAATCTGACAGAGAGAGACCTTTGGTTCAGCGTCCGCGTATCGTAATCTTGAATCTGCCATGTTATTTACTTGGGATCTGTCATCACGAGTTATTAGATTGAACATGGCCTCCAGGACTGGCTGAGTAGATGCCCTGCATCATATGTCACTCCCTTGCCAATAGGGCACAGTGACATTGGACTAACAATCCTACGGTGTCCAATAAAAGGAAAAGGCAAAAGACGCCCTAGAAGATCGATTTTCAGGTTTGGGCCGCCTGCAAGACCTACCTAACTGTACTGAATTGAACCGCTTCTTGTTCTGGGCTCCTCTCTCGCTGGTTCTGAGGATGAACAAGATGGGGCGAGCACTTGGAGAGCGCTACAATGAACCACTCACAGGACCAGTTGTCCGTTCCAAGTTAGCCACGGCCGTGGAGTCTGCTTCGTGAATGGAGGGTTCGCTGCACGAAACGCGTCCGGGATCCTAAATATAGATCTCGCGCAGCACTCTGCAGCATGGAAGCGCCTAGACACAGCCAATTATGTCTCCGTGGTCCAATTTGGGACTTGAGAGTTGCAGAACAGGGGGGGCCAGAGCGGGGTGCAAAGTAAAGTCGACGCCAGGACAGGATTTAAATTTAACCCGCAGGTGGAGAAGTACCGCCTCTTCTGCAGTTGAACTGCACTGTGCTGACGAGAGCGGTGTTGCTGCTGCATGTATGCAGGTTGCCAATTCATTTTCAAATGCGGTGCAGCCAGAGATGGAGGAGAGGTAATTTGCTGAAGCAAGATGGGGCTATCTGAGATCTTCAGCCAGTCAATACATACTGTCCATAGTTAATTAGTCAATCAGACAAGAACACACTTTTAAGATTCCAACGTTGGTGTACACATGCAGATCATACCCTTTTGTTACCCAGCCTCGTCAACTCAATTCAACCTCCAACCTCCTGACTGATATGTAGGTAGGGCTGCAGCTCCTCGCGTCGTCCGATAAATGGGCGGGTGAATCATGGCACAGTTTAAACTTATTCAGAGTAACAATGACTCTTTGGCAGTTATCGTCTCAACTCTGCTGGTGCACGCCACCCCGTAACGCCGTCGCCGCTCCAAGAGAAGGGAAAAATGCCTGGCCCTACCCCGGCCCGCTGCCCGTTGTCCATGATTCGGCCATCTGTTGGCGTCACAGGCGAGCAGGGGGCCTTCTGTAACCTCTAACCTCTAACCCATCTCGGGTCTGTTAGAGATAGGCGGCTCAGCACATAGACGGCGGAGAAAGGGGTGCCCCTGCTCCTCCACCGCCAACTAACGTTAATGCGCCTGTTGCCGTACGGGACCAGGCCTGGGACCTGGAAGAAGAAGTGCACTGGCCACGGTGTTCGCTGGCCGGGCAGCAGAGTACCATGTAAATTGGGTACGATACCGATCGAAACGTGAACAACCAAGTGCTCGGCTCGCGTGGCCTTTGTTTGGGGTTGATAAGTGGTCACGTTGAAACTTGTACGGCCTCGTGGCTTAGCCTCGTTCGTATCTCTGGGTTTGCGCCACTGCGGCGTCTCCAGTTTCGAGGGTCTTGACGAGGAACGCCAACTACAGTTGGAAGAGCTTCCGAAAAGATGAAGCTGGTGCTCCTAGTAGACAAGGGCTATCGACGTTAAGCCAGTGGAGAAATTCAAGAGATTAACGACTGTTGCTAAAATCTGCCTCTAATACGAAGATTTATTTTTATCTATCCAACTGCAAACTAGATCTGACACTTAGTCAGGTTGCTTTTGCCACTATTGCCCAGCAATTACGGAATTCCTTGATACCGAGGCAGTTACTTCAGTGCGTAGTAATTACAGTAACTGTTAGTTTATGAGAAATTACAAGATTGTGTCCGAGATATTTCCCGTCGGTATGTAAAGCAACTACCGCAAAGATCAAAGCTCTTCATCTATCTCGGTTCATCCACATAGAGTTCAGCCACCAATATAATCCGGCCATGTCTACTACATACAGACATCGTAGCATGTTCAGAAACAGACCGAGCCTCTTAGCCTCTTTCTGACGGCAGATCAAAACCGCCAAGCTACAAAACGAGTGACTCGCAGTCTGAAACCCCTGGGCTAAGCAATCAAAAGCGGCAAAATCCCATGCCCCATCGAGTTTCAGCTTTTCTCACGCTCACTCACCAACCAGTGATCAGCTACCATATGCAGTCGGAAAAAGCCCAGGCAAGGGTAAAAAAGCAAAAATTCAGACCGCACAGTGAAGACACAAGATTGGCTGCATCGACTATGCTACTGCACGTCAAATTGCCTGGACCACATGGATCCAATTTCCAATGACATCCAACGACCTTGAGTCCCTTTTTTTAGCCTGCGCTTGTTCTCTTAAAACTCGTGGCCTTCTGCGCTAGACTAGACGCTGATCAGCAATCTAGCGAACGTCCCTTTCCCCCTGCAGGGTTTTGTCAACAACATCATCATCATCATCCTTCTCCTGCCGTTGTAGGAATCGCCTCTGAGAGACAAAAAGAAATTCGACCCGTTCCTTTGGTGAGTTGTGGTGTGGTCCAGTGGTTCACCTGAATGTTGCAGCGATTACGGATACTCCTAGACCCTCCGATCCTCGCCTCTAAAACGACGCCCAAATAAGACGGGTCTTGATCTGAAACGAGACTCTCCATTACGGGGTCGCTTCGCCCTCGACTACGCAATTCAACGCCGTCATATTCATCATCCCGCTTTCTGCAAATCCTTCTCCTGTCCCCTGACTCCTGTGATCCAGACGCTTGGGTTTCAATGTTACTCTCCGTGACTGCGTATAGCCGCGACTGCGCTTGTTTCGTCTCTTTGGCTGGGCTGTGCTGTGTTGTCTTGCCGCCGGTTCAATTCTACCCAGTAACAGACTTCTCAAACTGTTACTCGCTCACCTGGAACACATTCAATTCAAGGACGAAAATATCTCACGTCCTCAGGGCAGCCCATACCCTCACTCGTCCTTGCATCACGTGTCGCTAATCAGCATCTTGAAACTGAGGCTCATTACTACGTAGCATAACATAGGTAAGGATCTGTGATATACATGCACTTACTCCGTATTAGCATATGCATTGCTCCAGTAACTCCGTTATTAATGCCGTACTTTCTTTCAAAGGGATAACCAACTCCTATCTAAACAGGTCTCGGTTGAATACCATTAGCCTTGGTCCTTAGTCGTGTCTAGACCGACTCGCACGTCCATAATATCGAATGCCAGTAACTTAATACATAGGAGCTGTCTGGGCGCAGCGTACTATAAGGCTGCCAATTATTCCTTCAGGTGAAGCAAGGACATGGCTTCGTCTTTACAGTAGTTGTGTCACGTAATGGTATCAAAACCTAATCGTGTCTCTGCGTGTGAATGGATCATTTACATGGTATCGATGGGATATTCCCCAGGATTAGTTATATTCCCTGGGGAATAGGAATAAACGACCAAATTTTCTTGTCCGCTGGGGAAGGATATCAGGTGCAATGATATTTTTTCCGTGCATGGGTGTATGATCATTTGTTTCAGGTTCAACCCGAAAACGCTGCCGAGGAACCCGATCAACTTTGAGACTTATAGATGAATAGTTTACTTCACTTAAGCTTTACTACAAAATTTTCTATCTGGCATCTTGCTTATATCAGGCATATTTTAAGTCCTTTCAGGAGCTCAGGCAGGTTTCATTTGAGTGTTCCTGCTATCCATCCTCGGCGTTATTTTAATACTAAGTTCAACTTAAGTATCTGCAGATATTTATATCTTTTTATGATACCTTTTGATCAATATGAAAGTAACAGTCTGTTTTTCAGTGATACTAAGTTAGTCGAATCAAGTCTTGGGGCTATTCCTCATAAATTGTAGTCTTTGGTGTTGTGAGCTTCCAACATGCCGAGATCCTCTGGTTGCTCGCAAATGGAACTCCAAGGTTTCGGAGTAACTTCATGGAGTCATGAGGAAGAAAGCTAGTTTATCAGTATTCATTCTTGGCCTTGAATGACGAACGATGGAGTTGGTTACCATCGTTATGCCATTTGTCCAACTGAGTGAGTTGGAAGCGGGATCGTGAAAGGGATGATATCGACGACAACCGTCGCTTTTTGCAGCATTGTAATACACTAGAAGTCACCATCGTGCAACATTTGGCAATAAATCAACATTGCGTATGATTTGTTCAAGTGAGAAGATGACTAGTATCTGTTGTTACCATTGCCCATGCTTCATCTTGTCTCGATATCTTATTGAGCGTTAAAACTATGTAGGGTAAGCGACTTTGTTGGGCTTGTCTGCCTCATTCCTACGCTTTGCAATAACTATGTCACTTGCAGTTGTGAGTCTCTCATGCTGGGTTTCTCTCGAAAACTCCGTAATCTCACTTGTTGAAGCTATTCTGTGAATGATACTATATAGGTTTTCTTGACTCTGTGGTCAGGAACTTTTTGCAGCAACCAATGACGACTTTCCTATGTGCAAAAACACAAGTGTCTGTCACTACCTACACCAAGAACAAGTCTTGCTGATATGTGGCTACTTCATGCGTGCTTTCAAACTCTATGCTCAAGTAACGGGTTTATGATATGTTGAGTCTGATACAGCGACCATATCTCGGAGGCCAATACATTATACTGCTGCGAAGTACTATCAACTCTGCATATTTGCTCGAGAACCAAGGCAACCCCCACGTCGAAGGAACATCAAAGCTTATATAAGGAGACCCTATAGATACATCATAGTACGTCTATATCTTTTCCATTGATACTAATATGAACAGTATTTTATTTGAATACCTGGATCCCTCGAATAGATCTTCATATACCCAAGTAGCCTACCCTGTAGCGTGATATGAGACATAGTCTCAAGTATCCAGTTCAAAGAGCAGGATAACAATTTGAGTGATAGAAGACATGCAGGTAAGAGATGTCTACTGCAATGATCCGAGAGGCTTCCAAACTTGCTCTAGGCTGTATTCGAGTTGTTGAATGAGATTGAGTATCCGGGCGTTCTCCTTATCTATGCAGATTATGGCATGGGGAAGTCAATACCGAGATTACTGACGATTGACTGCAAGGCTATGTGAATGAGAGTTTGTGGGCCCATTCAGTTCAACGTTTATTTCAATTTCTTTTTTTTTTCAGAGTACTCAAGTGATAGGGAAAAAGTGATCATGCAAGTATCTTTTTCTTCGAGGATTCTGATAATACAACCTCACCCGATGGAGGGAATACTCATCTTGGGGGAATATGCACTGGACGATTAAAGTATAAGACATAACGCAAGGGACGTGTTCTCGAAGAAATCTGAGCTAGCATTCTACTATTTTTTTCTTCTTTTTCGCTTTAGTAGCAGACATCGATTCGCGTGACAGCTTCTCCAAAAGCACCAAAAAGCAAAAAAGACAAAGTAAGTAAAACAGTCGCGGCAACTCGAGAAATACCATGTCTACATGTATCAGGCCCTTGCATTAGTTCAAACCGAGGAAACGTGGCTAACAGTCTTATCTTATGTGAGAGGACACCACCTAACCACCTCCGCGGGAGGAAGAAGCAAAAAAGAAACAAAAGAAAACATACATAGATCTGCACTTTTAGTAAAACGGCCAGTCAGATCTCTTGGAGAGATAGTAAGCGAGCCGAGAAAAGCACCCGAGTTCCAATTTATGGCTCGAAGTCGCAGCTTTCTTTAATTAGTATTTTAGAGGAAGCGCAAGGGTATATCCTTGCTGGCTTCAACCTCCACATAGTAGAAATTGGCTTCTGGGCTCCAAACGAGCGAGGCCAGATAGTAAAATGAACGGTTTATATCGATGGACAGGCATGAAGTATCAAGCGAAGAGACACTTATGCCAGCCGAATGTATATTAGAAAGATTGCTCTAACCGTACAGTGTAGACATATACACAGACACAGACAGACATGGCCGAAACAAGCAATCATCATCTGAAATCTCATGTTTGCCTTGTGCCCCTTGACACTGCATCCACATGTACCACAACTTCCACAAGATGATAGATGACCCCCATGCCGTAATACAACCCAGAGAGCCTCTGTTTCAGCTCAGACAGTTAAGGGTCGTGGAGCTTTCCGCTATCCCTCGTTGAGCTGAAGCTGCCTCCTCGAGCCACGAGCTGGCCCCTAGAACAGGGGTTCGCTGCCATACGTAGTATCTGGCGACCGTTTCCCGTTAGTATATCGGGCGGTTGATTTCAACGGTGGCCTATGCTCTCCCGCTAAATGGCTACAAGGGATGTGAGTTGCATTCCAGAATGGATGATGCGGTATCCGTAAAAGGATCGAGGTTGAGATTGGGATTGGGATTGAGATTGGGGATTAGTTAGGAGGTTATGAGCCAAGGTAAACAAGACGGAGCGCAGGCCGATGCAGGAATGAGGCGTGTGCGGGCCGTGGCCTCTAGCAGATAAGTTGCGTTACCAACCGACTTTGTACCAACTGTGATGTGATATAAAGATAACTTAGCATATGCTGGAAAAAGGGGCTTACGCATTGTCCATCTGCGTCCCGTAGCCGTGCGTCCCGTAGGCTGTACTCTGTATGCACTTGATTAATTAACTTAGTCCCGAGTGTGTCCTGAAGCACAGCATCAAATGTCATCAACAAGGGCGTCTACCTTCTCGCTTCTGGGGTTTACTGAAGGCCCAGGAAGCACCCAATTGAAGATCCAACAGCCCCCCTGTACCTTGTCAAGTCTTCTGATGTGATTGTCTTTCTTGCTGCAAGCCAGAACGATGGTTCCGGCCTCGCCCCGTCTGCACGAGAACTGCATCCACTCTTCTCCATACTCACCGGGGCTCGCGGAGTCGAGTCTATCAAGCAACCAAGCACGCAAACGATGATGTCGGGTATGAATGTTTCAACAGTTGGTGACCATGACCGCATGTGAATACGTGACTGAGGCCTCTTCTTCTTAACTGCCCATCATATAAACAAAGTTTCTACCACTCACCGGCAACGGTTTATATCCATGACAACGTGGCCAAGACTTTAACCGTATGTCTTCATCCTTTAAATTTCTGCTGCTGAATTGTTTCCCCTGTTGGGATTGGTTGCCATTGGATCCAATTGCTTGCCGATGATCGAAAAAGGGAACGTTCCGTCCATTCTAGAGCCCTTGTTGAGGTCAGGTCTGCTCATCCCGCCCGTCTCGTCTCGTCTCGTCTCTTGCGGCGTCAAGGTCAAACTATTATTCAAGCCTTGAAACCCCTCCTCTTTGCATCTGCTCTCCTCTGCTCTCCTCTGACTTTTCTTTGCTCCTCAGTCTCTCCCTCAATTCCTTTTGTTCTGATCCAAACCCGACGGCGAGTCAGGTTCCCATCGTCTTTTCCTAGTATATTGGGCAGCTTGGGTATACCCAACCCTCCCCTCACCCACACCGACATCGCCTGCTTTTTTTTTGCGTCTACTACCAGCATTTTCTTCTTACTTAATTCCCGCGGTCTCAACTCGCATCATAGTATCGTATCGACAACCTAACCCCCCGGCTTCGTTGCAGGTTTCATCATCTTTGCAACCTCTCTTAGGTTTCCTCGACGACGTTTCTTTGTCTCTTTTTTGTCCGTTTCCGAGGAACCCGTTTCAAGCTCAACGGACGCGTTGACAACCAACCACCAAAACCAAGCCTCTCGAGTCATTGGCATTTCGCTGTCTCAGTCCATTATTCTCTTCTATAAGACAACGCCAAGCTGAGACGACCACTACCGCAAACAATCATTGTAATAACTAATACTGCGGCTTGGTCACTACTACTCAATTAAAAGGCTTCTCACCCCAGGAACCAACTCTTCACGATATCCTCCGGCATCGACCTGCGAAACCTTTATTTTCTCAGTCCGTTGACGTTGTATCTGCAAGCACTTGCTGGGATGCTCTAATGCTCCGGCGGCCGAGACCATGACTGTAAAAGGCGGTTTCACCAGTGCGGGCCACCATCAGCCAGGCCCTGGCAGTCAGCATCAGGAACAGGAACATATGCCTTCCCCTCTGACCACAGCTGCTCTCCAATCTGATGCATCATCATCTACCGCCATCGCCCACGCAGATTCGCATCGCCAGAGCCACAGTTCCTCCAAGTTGCCCGCTTTTCGCTTCACGGACAGGCGAAGCAACAGCTGTGGAAGTGTGCCCCTAGCTCATAAGGGCGACCCCCTGTCCCTTAGCAGCAACCAATACGACCAGAGCAGAAAGCAAAATCTGGATTTGAGGAACAATAATAAGGACAACCGCGCCAGCGATTCCCTCAATCAAAACCCAGCAGCTTCGGCATCTGCAGTAACATCAACACCAGCCTCCCCTCTTGCGAACCCGCTTGACAGCTCATCAGCGGCGCTTCCTCTGCAGTCTTCGCTTGTGTCGTCCACTGTCTCACCCAATCTAGACCCTAGCACTATTACTCCAAGTGTCTCACTCGTCCCGAGCGCAGTACATGCAACATCTGTATCAGCAGATCCTGGCTCAGTGGCCCTTCCAGACGCTGCTATTAGTGGACCAGTCACAGCCCCCGACCCTGTCCCAGCACAAGCAACTCCCGCCGCGACCCATTCTACTTCCCACCCGACAACGCATCACCGCGACGAAAAACACGGTGTCTCTGCATTAACATCTGCGCCTGCATCCGCGCCCACAGACCCATCAACGAACACAACTTCCTCATCGTCGCAGCCCAACGAACCAAAATTCTCCCACGAAACCGATACACCTCAGCTCTCGGAAAACAATTCCAAAACCTCCTCACTTCAGCCATCGTCCTCGGTAATCCAACTTTCGCCTGGGGTGAAGCGTTCCGCATCTTTTGACGCACATGCACCTGACGCGATCTCCCCACATCCTGTCCCCTACGCCTCCAAGACTCGGACTCGGCGCCCGCTGGTATCGCGCAGATCAACTGCTAGAGCCTCTTCCAGTGGCCCGCCATCTTTAAACTCGGAGGCCATCGAAACCACCGAGGAAGGCCAATCTACCTGGCCCTACGAATCCGACAATTCACCACACGAATCGCCATCCGGCCAGCGAGAATTAATTTTGCCCAAGACGTTACCCGGAACCAACTCCGATGAGAGGCGAGCCTCTCAACGCCCACCCGTCTCTTACCGCCCACCTCTCACTTCAAACAGCAGTACCGATTCATCTCCATCAACCGCTGTTCGTGTTCCCCCGATTCGAGCCTTCCGATCTTCAGGCTCTCGCAAGAGTCTCACTCTCGATATGAATTCGAGACCGCGCTTCTACGACTCTGGTGACGAGGTCGAAGACACTAACCATGACCGTACCCTGCGCGCCTTAGAGGGTAGAGGCGATGATAATGTTCTTCGCTCAGCGCCCCCCATTTCAAGTCGTCGCGGCGCCTTCGATAATGAAGACACTGGTGACGTTTTTCTCAAGATCGCAAGGGAGGAAGCATCGCAGCGACAGGCGGACGAACAGCCCGCGGAGGATACGCGCAGTTTAGTGGTAAGTGCTTTTTCTCAAAATTTAGGTCATTCCTTTCCTACTTTACCTTGGATTAGCTTTTGCGCGGATCTTTTTAGGATCCACAAGGAACTCGCCTGACCCGTTGATTGAACCGCATTTGAACTATCGTAAACTTTTCGGCTCTAAAGCTAACTGAAACAGTCCCGAACAGCAAGATTTACACATCGAAGACCACTGTCCTCAGTGGTCCCTATACATAAGCCCACTTCACCACCTCGGGTTCGGCGCCGACTTTCTGATCAACAAGACACCGCGCTCTCGCGCTCAAGAGGCCATGAAGATGACGGCGCAACCGAAATCTCTCGCGTGTCTACCCAGCGCACACTACCACGAGAAAAAGCAGCATCTGTGCATCCCGGAGAGGATACGGGACGCTTGCGAGGCCCTGCAACATTGCGCCCTTCGCCAGTGACGCCCCGATCGATAGCCTTTCAAGAACCTAGTCCTGAAAACTCAGTCTATTCTCGTCGAAGATCCACTGACAACAATGCCAGTGGGCAAAACCGAGGCTCTGCCTATAAATCCATGGGACATAATCACAACAAGACATACAATTCCTCCCCTCTAGTTCGATCATTCGATTTCCAACGTCAACCGAATCAGGAAGCTGGCAACGGGGCTGAAGGAACCGAATCAACTTTGTCGAACACAGCCCCCTCCACGGTATGGGACGAACTAGACGACCTCAAATCAAGAATTCATCGACTAGAACTGACGGGTAAGCTGCCCTCGACTTCTGGCGCTGCAGTATCAAGATTATCGGACGACCGACCACCAACGGCGACCACCACGGCGACAACTATGTCTTCCTCCCCTAAACGACTTGAAAATGGCCGCCAGAACGGCAACACCGACGCCGTTAGCACCACGTCCTCATATCAACATCGAGAGTCACATTCCATTCTTCAATCAGCCCTTGCTAAATCCAAAGATCTGCTTGACGCCGAGATTTACCAGGCTCTCGAGTCTACTGCTAACGATGCCATGACTCTTGTTTCTCTGATGGGAACAGCCGGTCAACCTGGACCCATATCCAGCGGCGCCAGCACTATAGGCTCCAATGCGACTGTTACCGATCGGCAATTGAGACGAAAGGCCGAGAGTGTGTGCCGGAGCCTAACAGAACTTTGTCTCGCATTGGGCGAATCTGCTACTCAGATACGAGTACCGCGGCAATCAATTGAAGTATCACCATCTGCCCAGCATGATGCGCCAGTTACGCCAACAATCAGTAAATCCTTTACTGGCTTCTCTCAACGTCGACAGAGCGTTGGAATAATCGAACCGAATCCTCCTCCCAAGGAATTTCCTACCAGTCCCAGAACTCTGTCCAAGTTTGAAGAGAGAAGACTCAACATCATCAATGGCGGCTCCTCAAGTACCTCTCGTGTGTCTAACTCGACACCATCAACTCCAATTGAGCCGTCCGCGTCGCGACGGTCTTCACTTATGGTTTCCAGACCCCGTCGAGCTGGCACTGAAGAACTAGACGAAGGCAGGAAGTCATCGCTTCTCCTAAGAACCAGAAGGGCGGGTACCGAAGAACCTGATGAAGGCCGCAGGACGTCTTTGTTCGTCCGCAACCGTAGGAACACGGTCGGCGAAGAAGGCGAGGACGAATCGAGGCTTCGAACACCTTCTCGTGCACCCACTGAGGCCAGCACGGTCCGCATAGTAACGCAAGACCAAAGGTCACAACAACATCAACAATCTACCCAACCTGCTGACACCACATCGGCTATCCCACGTCGGCGCTTCGCTCCATCGGCCTCAAGGCTTGCAACGCCGTCAGTCAATACAGCAACACCTCCCCGAAGGTACACGACTCAACAGGACCATGGCAACAGTGTAGCCGACAAGCTCGCTGAAGAGCGTACACAACGCTACACGACCCATGGGCAAACGTCCATGGTCAATCGAACTAGCAGTATGATCAGAAGGCCCAAACGAGACAGCATTGCGTCTGGCAATCCTTCCACAGCTGCTGGCAGCTACAGATGACGCCAATGACCAATGATTTTCATTGATTTTACGACTGTACAACTATTTATTATGTTTCCAGCGCAGGACGTGGCTGTTTTCCTATAATTGTTCGAACGGGAAGCACATCATCTTTCTCATCCCCCTTTTGTTTCGCATCCCGTTTGGTTTGACGATTCATAGCGAGTGTTCAGGACGAGAAATTCCATTGTCTTTTCCCCTTGATGTATATACATTGTCCATAGGCAAACGATTTTGCTTGAAGAGAACAAAAAATTCGGGGCGGAGGCAGTATCATGGTGTTTGAAGGATTGTCTTTTGAAATCGGCGTATGGGGAGAGTGGCTATGCCAGGAGCGAGTGCCTGAACTGTACATCTGTTTGATAGCAGGCACTAGGATAAGCATATGGATACCAATTTACTTTAATGTTTGATACGGCTTGATCGTTCTAGCAACGATCTTTTACAGTTCACTTGACTGCTTCTTTTGTGTTATGTTGTAACAAAGAAATCTACAGCTTTAGCTGGAATACTGAACTGATAGCGTTTAATGGACTTGAAGGTCATTTGGCTACCTGGTAGTTATTAATTGCTAGCCATCTCTCATTGCAGTTGGTCTCGCCATCCATAACAATATAAAGTTGACCTCCGTAGATAGAGGCTGAGTCAGGCCGAAACACGAGGTGCAGGTGAGGCAGTCTAAAGTTGGGCCCCACCAGGCAGACTCACAAGAAATCACATCTTTTAAGAGAATGAATGAGGTACCAACTCATGTCTTCCACCCTCACACCCAAACTATTAAAAAGGAGCATATACCCTCTCATTCATTCGGCTTCCAACAAACCACTATTGTCAGTTCATAACCGGTTTTCACCATCTCAACCATTCCATCACAAGATTTCTGCACGACACAATCACGGCATAATGGCGGACGAAGCACATCTTGATATGGAGGACAAGGTGCAGAATAGACCTCCCAGATCAAAGGGTGATAAAGGACGTGGAAGAGGTGGAGGAGGTGGTGGGCAGGGAAGAGAGGTGCAGTTGTCAAAGGCTTTGTCCAGGCTCTTGAGGCATCAAGCAGCTAATGCTGGTATTCAACTCGATAATGAGGGTTATGCGCCGTTAGATGCTGTGGTAAGTGACATATCCCAGTATAATGCTTATGAAGACTTATAATACTCTCCATACAATGAGAAACTAATGCTAACACTCCCATCAGCTCGCATGGGGTCCTCTGCGAT
This sequence comes from Fusarium verrucosum, assembly GCA_013623715.1. Lineage (NCBI taxonomy): Eukaryota > Fungi > Ascomycota > Sordariomycetes > Hypocreales > Nectriaceae > Fusarium > Fusarium verrucosum. The sequence continues at coordinate 21,856 of JABFFJ010000202.1, forward strand.
CTCTCAAGGTCACACTCGACGACATTCAAGCCATGGTGAGCTCCAACGACAAGCAGCGCTTCACCCTCAAGCCCAACCCCGCCATAAACCCCTCCCTAGACACCAAATCAACATCCCCTGCCGACTATCTCATCCGCGCCAACCAAGGCCACTCCATCAAGCTCGACTCCGCAGCTCTTCTGGCTCCCATAACTGTGGAGGCCGGTAACGTCCCTGAGCGCGTCCTCCACGGATCCTTCTTCTACTTCTGGCCAAGCATTGTTGAATCAGGTGGCCTCAAGCCCATGAGCCGTAACCACGTGCACTGCTCAACAGGAACGCCCGAGGAAGGTGTTGTGAGCGGTATGCGCAAGGATGCAGAGCTCATCATTGAAATCGACGTCGAGGCGAGTTTGAAGGACGGTGTGAAGTGGTGGCAGAGTGACAATGGAGTATTGCTGACGGAGGGTGATGAGCAGGGTGTGTTGAGCACCAAGTACTTCAAGTTGGTGACGGGGCGCAAGGTTGATGTTGGTGTTTTGTGGCAGGACGGGCAGTGGATTGCTGATCTGCCAGCCAGCTTGAAGATAAGCCCTCCGTTTGGGAAGGGTCCTCGACAAGGTGGTGGACGAGGAGGAAGGGGAGGCAGGCGAGGTGGTTCATAGGGAGAATAAGAAATCAACTGACGATCTTTGATTCATGTAAAGGCGACGTGATTCACCGAGACTACCCTATAAACTAAACTCCCCTTGAGTAAACCACCTAATAGCATTCATTATAAACTCCGTGACCAATATCAATCATCCTGCCTTGATCCATGATCAACACAACCAAAGCAACAAGAATATACATGCTATTTATGGGATGGAGTTCAGGATGTCTGCAACCTGGTCTTCCTTCATCTTCTCCTCCTTCTGTAACCACTCAAGAACTTTCTCGGCAACCAAGACCTCTGTTTGCTGTCGTCCCACGACACCGGTCACAACACCAACGTCCTCCGGAATCCGGCCGTCGTTCTTAAAGACAGGACGTCCCTTCCAAGTGTTTTCTCCCCCGTTGTCTTGTTCGATGTGATACTCTGGGATTCCAAAACCCAAACGACCACCCAGAGCAGCAACCAGCTCGCGAATGGAAGGTCCCTCGTTAGTGGAACTGGAAGAGGTGAGGGCCGGGATGCTTTTACCACTTGAGCGTGAAGGATCAGTTGTCGACACGCCGCCGTCAGAGTTGTCTTCCTCCGCTTTGACCCTAGTATGCGCAGGAGACTCTTGTGTTCCCGAGGCAGCTCTCTTGCTACCGCGAGGAGGAGGAGATGGGCCCTCATTTCGAAGATACTTAAGTGCGTGCATGGCAGCAAAGTTCTTGGCCTTTTGGACCTTCTTGAAAGTCGGGACTTCTTGACCTGCCTCGAAGCCGCGGCCCTCCTGGGGGAACTTTTGGTTCTGGGATGAGAGTATGCAGAAGACACGGGATCGAGGGACAGGTGTGCCAGAGACCATTTGATTGAATGTCTCTGAAGTGAACAGCGGGACAGCGTGCTTATTCTGCTGACAGAACTCTAAAAGACAAACATGATCAGCGATTTTCTTTGTAGAACATTGTGTTGATGAAGACTTACGATTTAGTTCGCTCACCCAGAAAGATTCGACTTCAATATCGGGAACAAGCTCGATGAGTTGCGAGATGGCGGCGATCTGCTGCTTGCTAAGCAGCGCAGGTCTGCCCGACTCTTTCTCCTCGGCCTTTTTCTCCTCGGCGAATTTGATGAGTTCATCCCAGGGAACAAACCCCGTGAGAGGTACAGTGACGTTACTCGCCATGATTCTACAGCGAGTTTTGGTTGATGGAGTGTTTATGAAGTAAGTGTTGAGGGGAGTTTGGAAGGAGTGGGATGAAATGTTCAAGGTTGAAGTTAAGTGATGGGGGAAACGAGAAGCTTGCTTGATTAGATGAAGTGAAGTGGGAAATTTGCTTTGCAGTTTATAAGTGTGATTCATAGGGGGTTAAAAGTAAAGTTTCTCTCTCAAGTGAGGAACGGATGCCTCTTGCAATATCGCAAAGGCGAAGTACAATAGGCTCTCGATGAGGCAACCGGGCTCCATCTATAGAGCAGCTCAACTTTACCGGTCCCGATTAATATTGTCGATTGGTGAGCAAAAGAAGTATTGATTGGCTTTTAAATCGAGTGTGCACTGCATGTGCCTTGTTTCAGTGTGAATGCGCTGCGATTGAGTTGGTTGTCGTAGAAGTGATGTGACGGTGGCTGTGAGGGGCCAGTCTCTAAGGCCAACTTCGGTGGAGCTAGGCCGACTGACAGGCAGAATACATGAATAGAGACATCTTTCTATCGCAAGATCATACATTTTCTATATGATAGATACTGGAATAGAGTCTGAGTCCGAAGCTTTCAATCCTAAGCCTTATGATAGTCTCCTCATAAGTTATCCCTTAATTCTAAGATATATGGTTGGGGATTTCTCCCTATTCCTTGCATCCTATGTAGGCTAGAAACGAGCAGGACAATTTGAACCTGACAACGCTTGATTAATTGTGTTGGTTATGCTCTAGACAGGTCCAACAATGATCGACCCATCCGTATATTACAGGGTATCTACCAACATCTGAATGCAATATGTAAAAACTCACATCTCCCTGCCACTCCCGCCTACCTATACACTCCACGCACTTAATCCTCTTCAAAGAACCCACCCTCATCACTGTCATCATCATCATTCTTGACAACAGGCTGTTCAGCCTGGCGCTCTTGCAATCTTCGTTCCCTACGGTTCTTGGGAGCAGCCGCCGCCTTGCCCTTGGTGTAAGGCGCAGGCTTGTCCTTTGCAGGCTGTTGCTTTGGAGCCTTATCTGTGTTCGTCGCCTTGGGCTTGTTCTGGCGGCGCTCCGACTGTCCTCCTTGTGTGTATTCGTCTGGCCGTCTCTCCCTCAGATTTCGCAGCGCGTGGGGGCCGTCTTTCATCGCTTGCTCAACCTCTGACCACATTGGCGGCCGCTCTGTATGTAATAGACCCCTTTGCTTGAGAGGTGTGTAGTCAAGCTTGTCATCGTCCTTGTCTTCCTCGTCCTTGTCAGACTTGGCGCTGGTGTAGAGGCTGATGTAGGGTTCGGCATGGGGAAAGTGTTGGGTATATGCCTCGTCGACTTCCGCCACGTGCAGGTCGCGTTTCAATGCCTCCATCTCGTCCGTTTCGGTAGATTCGGTCTGCTCAATCTTCTTGCGTAGCTGCTTTACTAATCGCGATGCCTTCTTTCGTTCTAATCAAAGCATGTTAGTTGGAATCTTTGGTCTAACGAGACGAATGAAACCAGAAAAACGTACCGAAAAAGCGAACCATGTGATATTTTGAAATCATCGAACTTCGTAGCCTCTGGAAGCTCTTGTCTGAGACTGTAGCCTTGAGTGCGCCCAACTCTCGTTCGAGATCATTACGGACGTTGGCGGGAAGCTCTTGGTTTCGGTTTAGGAGTCGCTCGATTGCGCGCGTTCGTTTCTTAGCCCATGTCGAGGTTCCCTCGTTCGGTCGATGCTTTGACTTGGTTTGCTTGTACTTCTTTGCGCCATTGAATGATGCTCGATCGCGAGGCTCAGGTGAGCCAACTTCTGAATAGTCTCTCTTTTGCCCCATTTTTAAAGAACGACGTCGTGAATAATTACGGAGAGAAAGGGGATTGCGAAAACAGGTTCAGAGACAAAATCTGGTCAACACTGAATACAGTATAAGATAGAGTAGAGGATGGTCAACTTTTTTTTCTGAGCTGGCGGGGACTTGATGCACGCTCTTATCTTATCGGGTGTCTCAATTTGGGGTAGCGCCGGTGCTCGGGCTTGTGGGGAAGATGCCCTGTGTTCCTGGACCCATCATCTAAGCAACACCATCAATCTAGTCTGGTACCAAACATTATCTACCTATCTTTACATACCTATCGATGACCTTCATTTAATGTCAATGGCATAAAAATAAGGAACCAATCTAATCAATTCTTGGAATTATATCTTGGTTACTTGTCATTGGGTCATTCTCAGAGTTTCAACACGAAAGCATATCGCCTGACTCAATACCTCTTCTCAAGTTGCCCGCCAGAATCAAGTTGAGTTCGAATCGCCGGCTTCTTTTCCTGAAGAATCAGACCAACACATAGATAACAGACCTGGTTGATCTCTGCATCCTTTTATGAAAAGCCTACCGTTGGACTAATACTCCTTCGCCATGGACCGTCCCGAACCAGGGCTCGTCAAATGGTCGTCTAACCCTTCATATGACAACTTCATTCACATCAACCTCCAACATCGCGTTGTTCAGGTCTACGAACCGACTGGGCATGCAAGAGCTGGAAGATTCGACTACCAGAAACTCACCCGCCATGATGACTTTCCTCCTCTCACAACTTACGATTGGTCACCAACCAACCCCGGTCTTCTCGCTGTTGGTACTGGAAGCGGCATTGTGAACTTGCTTAGAATCGATGATGGCTCTAATGCATACGTTGAGTTGGGTCTCAAGATGTCTCGTACCTGTCAAGCTGTTGCGTTCAACACAACCGGGTTATTAGCAGTTGGTCTTGACCGAGTTCGAATGGATCAATGCCTTCACATCTGGGACGTCAGTCGACTGTCTTCATTAGACAAGAACACAACGGGCTTTCCTTCAGATGCAACTAATATTTCGGACCCGAAAACCCGCCTCGAACCTAGCGTTTCTGTGTCGAGTATCAAGTTCTTTGAAGACAGTCCCCAGACTCTCGTTGTTGGAATCAAGGCTCAAGGCCTTCGAATACATGACCTTCGCGGTAGGTTTCAAGTTTGAACCAACACTAATTTAAAGCTGACCTGGAGTTTTCTCCATCATTAGACCCTGCAAGTATTGTTACGTTTCAAACAAAGTGCAACAACAATCTTACCATCGACTATGCTGATCAGAACTACTTTGCTTCGTCTGCTCTGGACCACCCTGGAGTAATGATCTGGGATCGCCGTGCAACATCGCGACCTGTAGCTTCCGAAACATACATGGAAGCAATTGCGGAAGATGACCTCCCATGGGGTGGAGCATTGCGCCTTGATAAAGTGATCGAGACTGATTCCGACCCCTTCTTGGCAGACGGAAAGTATTCTCTTGTCCGCTCACTTCGTTATTGTCGCGACCATCGCGGTTTGCTTGCTGTGCTATCTCGTTCTGGACAGCTCAAGGTGCTCAACACCAACAAAGAGGTCCCATCATCCGGCTCGAGCAATCCCGAGCTTCTCCAAGTTCAAAAGTCGTACGAAATGGATGTCTCATACTTTGAAACTTCAAGGAAGAATGATCGTATCGTTGCCTTTGACTGGGTGACATTGAGTTCTCCTGTGCTTCGCCCACGAATCCTTGTACTACGAGCCAACGGAAACTTTGAAATCCTCGAACAGCCGTCGCAAACCTCGGACCACGTTTACAAACTGGTGCCCTGGAAAGCACCGCATCGTGGACTCGAAGGTAAGCCAATTCGACCACTGAGATACTCATCAGATCTAACACCACCTAGAGGGCGCCCCATACCGTAGTATGATGCAGTTTGAACCATCACAAGCCCCGGATATGCTTGGGCCTTTATTAATCGAAGAAGCGCTGTCAGACGTACCTCTTTTCGGACCAGAGAGTGCAAGTATTCGAGCGGATACAGAGGCTCTACTGAAGTCGAACAACATGTCTTCTCTGGTTATAGAAGACATTGGGGCAACCACAAGGCCACTGCCCGAGGCCTTTCACAAAGCTTCCGCCGTCGCCCCCAAGATCAGAGCTCTTCGTGCCTTCGTGAAAGATGAGTTTCAAGCACCAAAGGGTATAAAGCCACGGGCTGGTGATACAAAGATCATCGAAAGCGAGACCAGTGAGATGTCACTAGCCTCTGACAGCCTAGGCTCATGTCGGGAAATTCACGATGCTTTGCTGATTTCACTGGCTGAGGCTGAAGGTCTACCCAGGGAAGCACAGAGCGTACTTGATCACAATATGTTGTTGCGTGCCAAAGAGAAATACCTTTTCGACGCGGTAGCAAACAGGGATATCGTAGCAGATGATCCTTGGGTGAAGTATATATGGGATTGGGTCGCGAGTAAGTACCCATTTTAGCCCGGACGAATCTTGACAGAATGCTTACTTTCAAACAGCTGCTGAAGAGGTCGCCGATGATGGAGGCATGATACTTTCAAATATTGACCTTAGCTACTTGGGAGTCCACTCAATATGGACCAACAACCTGGGTAAGTGCCTTGTATTGAGTTGGGGGCCTCACTGACCTCGTAATAGGCCGTAATCCTTCTACTAGACTACCCCATGGAACAGTGCCTCCTGATCGTTCGACATGGGAACGCAGCATGGCAAGCTTCTGCAAAAAGAATCATCTTCCCAAGTTCAATGGAGCAGCTACCAAATGGCCGGCTCACCGTCAGCTCTGCCTCGACATATGTGGTTGGGGTGATTCAGAAAAGCACGACCCCAAAGGCCGTAACCGCAAGGCTGATCCAGAGTATCCCACCACCATTCATACTATGGCTGCAGCTCGGGCGTTATTTACCGGTGATCACAATGAGGCTATTCAGATCCTCAAAAAAGCTAGCACTGCACACCCTGAGCTCTTATTTGTGTCTCTGGCTCTGCAGCTTATGGGTGGCGGCGACAGCACTGTCGCCAAGGTCAAGGAGAAGCTTGATTTTGATGAAGCAGTGGCCTCCAAGACCGACCCTTATCTGCGTGCCATCTCATCTCTCATTGCAACGGGCGACTGGACGGCCATAGCCAGCCAGTTGTCTCTCCCCCTGTCTGATCGTGTCTACATTGCAATCCGCAATTTTGACGATGAACATCTCACACAGTGGCTCAACGAGCAGATGACGCTGGCAATAGCAGACGGAGACATAGAAGGTATCGTCCTCACCGGTATTACAGAACCCATGGTCGACATTTTTGCCTGCTACATTCAAAAATTCCACGACGTACAAACGGCCGTTCTTATCATGTCCATCTGTGCACCTCGATACATAGACGACATCCGCTGTCGAGCCTGGCGCAACGCCTACCGAGCCCATCTTCAGCGCCACAAACTCTTCTTTCAACGTACAAAGTTCGATGTTGAATCGACTAAGCGATCAAAACGCGACGGCATCCCTAAGCTCAAGCCGCCCTCTAGACAGATCACCCTCCGTTGTGTCTTCTGCGACGCCGAGACATCGCTCGCAAACAACGCCAGCCAGCCAGCGCATCTCGGTGGTTCCTCTTCTGCGCAAGCAGCCTCGGCCCTTGAATCGCGCAACCCACTTCTCGCAACGAGCATCAACGCAGGTGTGAGCTGTCCCAACTGTGGTCGGCATCTCCCACGCTGTGTTGTCTGCCTCGAGATCGTTGGCGTGCCTCGTTCAGACAAGCCAGAGGAAAAGAGCGAGACTAAGCTGTCAGGCCGGTTTCCCACCTTTTGTCTCCGCTGCGAACATGTTTTGCATCTTGATCATGCACGCCAGTGGTTTGCTAGACATGCCGAATGCCCAGTGCCAGAATGTCGATGCCGCTGTAACTTTAGAGCAAACCCTGAGTTGAGTTATCGTTGAGGGTTTTCTTTCGGATTTGGTAGTCATTTGGAGTAGAAAGGGTACCGGATGTTGAATAACTCGATTGCCTCGCATCATCCAACACACATCATATGTTAAGTGGTCTTTATGGCATGTATACATATTGAATATTGATTGATAATCATGTCTATCTTGGATTGCTTCTGGAATCAAGGATGGGATATATCCTATATCTTTCGCTTCTATCCACGCAGGAGTTTCTCAAAAAATCGACAGCCCAAAAACACCTCCCGCATTTGCCCTTACCATTTCCTATCGCGTTCCTTGAGAAACAGGTCATTTTATCCTTCACGCCAGAATGTCTCAAAAAGGGTTCGCCCAATCCTTACCAGCTTGCACCTAGTATTCAAGTAGGTATCGCATGTTGTCTTCTATCTTGGTTGTGTTCGCTCCATATCGCTCCATATCAATCATCTCTAACGCATATAAAACAAAGGAAATAATGAGGTTCCATTAATCCACAAGGGGTATCGTATCCAAAGTCAATCATCAGGCGACCATCATTGAACTGTTCGAATCGAAGCTAAGTTGCAATCTCATGCTTCAACGACAGCTTGGCACCAAGGATGCTCCAGCACCTGGTTGATGTCGAGGCGTTTGTCGACATCTCGATCCAGCATGCAGCGAATAAGGTCGATGCTTTCCTCGCTCAGGATATAGGGTATTCGCAGGTCGCGGTCCATGATCTCATCGACACTGTAGAAGGGGTTCTCCTTATAGATGATGGTGTAGAGGAGAATACCGAGTGCCCACACATCTTGCTCAGTGCCCCGATAAGGCTTGCCAGCAAGAACTTCAGGAGCGGCATAATCTGTTTACAAGTTAGTATATAGTAGCATATCTTATGATGGGTCAAGAAATACTCACCAATTGTCCCGACAAATACATCGAAAGGGCCGCTCTTGATGTACGCAGCACTTCCAAAGTCGATGAGCTTGATGTTGCCTTCTCCGTCGAGAATCACGTTCTCGTCCTTGATATCGCGATGCACCACACGCGCCTTAGTGTGGAGGTGGTGAACGGCATTGGCTACTTGGACGAAAATGCTGCGGCACTCCGATTCGTCCATGTTGGTCCGCAGTTCGATATAGTCAAAGAGATCCATGCCAGGTAGTCCATGAGGAATCATCTCGATGTAGTAATTCACATCATCCTCGAAGAACCCCTGCATCTCGACGATGTTGGGATGCATGAGCTCAGGCTTGCGTAGGTACTCCAGGACATGAACTTCCAGGGGGACAGTGCCTAGCTTTCTGTCCCTTGTCCAAGTGTCCACGAGAATGCGCCGCTTGGTAACATACTTGAGCACAATCTTCTTACCAGTTTGTTTGTGCCGGGCTAGCTTCACTTGACCATACGCACCCTGGCCCATTTCCTCTAGTATCACATAGTCGTCGATGGTCTTTTTATGGGGAGGCTCAACGACCTTTGGAACCGGGGATGCCTCTTCCGGCTTGGGCTTTGTTTGTTGTCCAGTGATCTTGGCAGCAGCATTCATAGCAGCATCTTTCAGTTGCTTAGAAAGTGAGCTTGCAGCAACCAGCATGTTCTTTCGAGGCCCCTCGTCATCTGAGGCAATCTCTAAAGGCGTGTGAGCTGGAGTCTGGCCTGGCGATGGCTGGTGAAGGGGTGTCAAAGCTCCAGTACGAGTAGGAGTTTCGAGGCCAAGACGAGGCTGAGTGCCATGGAGATGGCGCGAGTAGGTAATCCACAAAGCATACACTATTTCTGAATGAGTCACTTCGAAAGTCTCCTCGCCAGTGGCGTTATCCTCATCGCTGCCTTCGAGGACAGTCTCGTTGATCACCAATGTCTTCTTTTCACTCTTGACTACACGCATCTGGATGTCAACCTTCAGATCGGACCCGTCACGATGCTTTGCGCTCAATCCGGCTGGGTGGAGGAAAGCAGACGCAGCATCAGGTCTGTGCTCTTTCAGCGCGAGGAAAGCTGAAGCTTTTCTGAAACGATGCTCAGGAACAACCATACCATCGAGGAGTTGAATGCCATCCTCTTCTATCAAGGATTCCAAGATGTTGTCAAATTCTGGAATCAGCGCGTTGATCGACATGCCGTCGGCCTTCTCGAATCCGAAGAGTGCACCGCAGAAGGCTGAATTCGAACTCCGAATCGTGAGGGTCTCTGGCTCAACCACAACAATTCCAGCCATATGAGGGAATGTTGAGACACGAAGCTCCAGCTTGCCGCGGGTTTGCTCGACCGTGCAAGGCACGTTAACCTGGGGCGAATGGGGGCATGTGAAGTATCTCCGTCTCGTAACCTGGGCAAAGTCGATATCTCCCGTGTTGGGATCAATGCCTTGACGAGGAATTCGTGGAATGAGCTTTGCTATATCAAATCCAGCGGGGATTGACTCGATTCCCCAGATTGGAGCGGTAGAGCCCGTAACTTTCTGGACGCCGCCATCTTCGTCCAAAGTAATGTAGGCAACATCCTCGTGGATCTCTTCCAGAACCCAGATCAAGCCGACCTTCTTCTCCTTGACCCAAAGACTAGCGGAACCGGTCGCACCGTTGCGCTTCTGAATCGGGACCACGTCACCGCAAAGCAGCACCCCTCGTGATGAGTTCGTCTGATTATGTCCACCGCCCCGGGCTTTTGGGGGGGTTGGGTCGCCGCTGTGAACTGTCTGCGCACGTCTTTGTGTGTAATTGCGCGGTTGAGTTCTTGAGTTTGGCTTACTCAGAAGCTGAGCTGTTATCCCGGATCTCCCATTCAGCAATGCCGAGGCTGCTGACGCGGCGGGTGTTGCTTGGCCTGATGGTGTTTGAGTTTCGCTGAGCTCATCATCTGCTTGTTTCAAGAGCCTTCGTTCCAACCATGACCTCCTCTCCTCCTGGACAACTTCCAGAATTCCCATCTTGCGCACCTCTGCATTTGTTACACCAAACACCAAGCAGGCAAGATCGTTTGCTGCGATGATGGTCCACGGAGGTTTGATTTCTGTTGTAAAGATTGCCTGGGCAGCGGGTACCCAGCGATTTGTGTGACCATGCACAGAAGGGCCTAACTGAGTTGGGAAGTTGGCGGTTGTGGCGCTGGGGAGCTGAGTCAAAGATGGAGAGCTCAATGGCTCTTGATAGATGGGCTGACCAGTCAAGAAAGGCTGTGACATTGTATCTATCAGCTTATCTTGAGCTGACACGGCCGTAATATCCGTCATGGTTCGCTTCAGGCTCATCGTTGGTCGGGAGGGTGGAAGCCTTCTTCCTGAAGTGTCACCTCCAACTGTCGATGTTGTGGTTGATTGATCGAGAACATTAGTATCCTCGGGGGCCGTTGACTCAATTTGATTTAATCTTCTTGTCGTCTCAACCCTTGACCGTCGAGGAGGTGGCGATGCCTGGCCAGGGCTTGTCAAATCTGTGTTGGATGTTCGCGGGTTGAAATTCTTGTCGAATATATTTTCCTGAACCTCAGCAGGCCCGGTCAGAGGAGCCGAAGCATAAGAATCGTCGGAATTCGGTAAGTTGGGGGCTCTGATTAGCTGTGCCTGAGCGAGCAGGTCGAGCATATTCTGTGTTTCAACATCGCCGCTTACTCGTGCCTGAGCGCTTGCAAGAGCCGCCTGTGAAGAGGACATAGGAAGTCCCATATGATCCTTCATGAACTCAACGGAACGCTTGAGGGCATTTTGTCGATTGTGTAAAAAGTCCTCAGACTGGTTGGCGAACGAGAAAGAGTGCAAAGACTCGGAGGGAAAACGAGAGAGGTCGTCGGAAAAGCTGGGAGTTGATGGGCCACCAGCCAGCGATAAATTGCCGGTGCTGGCGGCCATCGCACTCATTGAGGTGGAACGAGACAAGGCGGCAACGGATGGGCTTCGCGAAGAAGCCCGAGATCCTGGCAGTGTAGGGTTCCTCGATGGTGGGCGTGTTTGTCTAATTCGTCGGAGTCCGGACAGGCCTAAGCCATGCTCATGATCAGTCATCATGGGAGACCTGCAGTTGATATGGTGGTCAGCAAGGAAACAGGGCGAGGTTGGACGCCACAGCTGGGTTCTGTGACGCATGATTCCACTTGACATACCTGGCGATAGCTTCAAGATCAGCGGCTACTGCCGCCGCTGCGGAAGCATCCAAAGACATGCGTGCTTTGCTCCGATCTTGAGTTGGCGAGTTTCCTGCAGAGGCCAAATTTCCTGTACTACGGTTCTTTGGCAACGAGAGGGGCATTGACATCTTCTCGCGTCCGCGTTCATCATCCCCCGTGTGATTTTCGGCTCCTGCGTCAAAGAATGATGGTCAGCTAACGGCATGATACAAACCGAGAACAGTGCCAGGTTGCAGGTAATACCATGATCATTTTGTCCCCCATGCATCTGTAGCATAGTTGGAGTCGGCCAAGGACAGGCCGAAACCACAGGTCAAATCGTGAGTGAAGGGCTGCGAGGCCTGCTCCGAGGATGGCGGGGTTGAGCAGGAAATCTCGGTCGGCTCGATTGCCTCGAAATAAAAAATTGAGGCCAGCCGTCACTGAAGGGAGGTGGTCGTTTATCGTGAATTATCCAAGAAAGTGAGTAATAGACCAAGATGCGGATGTATGTATGTATGTATGTATGTATGTATGTCGAGTTATTGATATTCTAGGATTGAGCGTCGAAGGGTGACTACGGACGAGACTGTTAATGTCAAGGATATGGAGCCGTATCGCAGTGCAGGCGGAAGGGTGAGCAGGGCGGCCTGTGTCTTAGCTTGTGACCTAAAACACAAAGAAAACAGCCGAGTCGAGGGGAATGCCGAGAGCGTGAATGGAGGAGAGCCCGTAGGTTTCTATATGAGTAGGGTAAAAAATGTTAAGTTTTGAGCACGATACAAAATTTGCGACGTGATGAGAGGAATATGCACTTGATAAACTCTGATTGTCAAGAGCGTTCAGATGAAAAGAGAACCTGAGATGGATGTTGAGAAGTCCGAAGGGGACTTGGGTTGTTATCATAGGCTGGTCTCAACACTTGTGAAGTCATCAGACGATCTGATTGGCAGGGGTTTGATTTGAAGCCACTACCAGTCGTGCTTGGACAGCCCTGGAAAGCCCCAAAATATAGCATGCAGGAGACAGGATCGCGGGCCCAGCACCTAGCAAGTTCAAACCCCAGCCCAGCCGTTGTACAGTAGCATAATCCATAGGTTAGTAGACTGCAACCATTGAACCTGGTCGTGACGAGGCAAATGACGACAGCAAGTCTCTTTTCGCGTCCGCACAATCCGATGTCAGATGGGGTCTTATTTCTAAATGTTCTGTCTAAGAAATGGCGTTGCATTGGTGATGATTGAGCAAGCCAAGCAAGCAAGTCTTGGATTGTAAACAAACTTGGCTTCTGATAGTTAGGTATTTTAAGACGAGACAAATAATTCCCTCCGCCACAATCTAGCGAGGGTTTTTTTTTTCTTTGACATGAGCTAGTATTCTTCAATAAATCTATCACAGCCGCTAAAAAAGGAAACGACTTCGAAACTGAGGCTCAAGGAAAGAAATTGTGCTTGGAGGTTTTGTTGATATCGCTCGTCTGCGAACCAAGCGGAACATACCAAATCAAGCATGTGAATCTGTTTCCCAAAACCAAGAATTTTACCCCTTGTTACCCGTGGTAACTCAAACCTTCGATTCCACGCATTCGCAAACCTAAAATTCACATGCAGATAGCCTATCGACATGGGATTGGCTATATAATACAGCCCTCTGCCAGTATGACTCTCAATTCTGGACTCAACACCGGAAACTGTAGCTTTCTGATTATATTGCATTGGAAGTAAGATAAAAAATATTCGAAGTTGATGGAAGGAAAGTCTAATGTTATGAGAAAGGTTTCTACCCTTTTGAGTTGGTGCCCACGTGGTAAAACTCATGGGAGATAGCTCCTCGACGTGAGAGATTTCCTGCCAATGATTTTGTTTGGATACCATCTTGCCAAGCACTATAAGCCTCTTGAACAGAGTTGGGGCCGTTCAAACCTGCTCCACATGCTATAACAAGTGGATAGAAGATCGGATTATAAGTTTATATCATTTTACAATGATATTGTTAAAAGGTTAACTGATGTCAATAGGTAGCTACCTGGATCTTATAATTAGATTCCTCGATTATCACCACATACTACAGCTTAGACGGGTGTTTGGGCTATTGTTTGAACAGAGTCAGTGAATGTGGATGACACTTGATCCTGACATGGGCATATCTGATGCCTTTGATGTTGATGACGCCCGGGTTGGTTGAATGCGTTTATGATACCTGAGGATAATCGAACACAACGGCTTCGATAAGACAAGGGTTTTCATATTCATTTGACGAGCGAGAATTTGCATCTTTCACCGTCACCATTGACCGCTGTTATCAAATAGATAAATCAAGTTTCATATAAAAAAGAGTCCAATGTGACCGAGTCAGACGATCAGCCCAACAGGTCAGACCTACTGTCATGTCTCGTTGAGAGACACTGACTAACTGACTGTGTAACCAGGATGCTGCCAAGCTGTTGTCTGAAAGGGCAAAAAAAGGCGCCTGGTGATCCCAGTAGCGTGCTTCCGGCCCTGCTAAGAAGCACATGAACGATCTAATTTACATTTACTGTGCATTTTGACATGAGCGCGGTAGCCTCCAGCAAGGTACCAACGGTAACCTGTTGTACCAAGACATCCACCCATTTCATGCCCGCTCAATGATGCATCCAAATCATTAGGTACGATAAGGAATCGGGGGATAGGAAGATAACAGGCCGAGTAGCGCGGGGTCAGCTGTCTAAAGTCTTGGAAGATGAGGGGCATTCTCCCATCCTAGCGGGGTCTTCCCCGGGCTTTCGTGATCGAGGCTGGTCTGGTCCAGCTTACATACGATCTGAAAGAGGAAGGAAGCAAGAAAAAGGACGTTGGATAAATGAGGGAAAAAAGAATTATTGGGGAAAGTATATGTAGGCTAATAGTTAGCACACTTTATCTGTTGAATATTCCCTCAGCAAAGGGCCATCCATTTCATTGTTCTGAGCGTCTTCCAGAAGGACATGCGGAGAAGTTGTCTCCTCATGGTTGGTCCAGCCGCCAGCCGGCTACTGTAAAAGAGGCTGGACCCTTGAGTCGGGGACGTTCTGGCATCGTGGCTCGACATGCAGTAGTGCGGTTGGGGGTAAAAGGTCCCTGGGTCAGCGTGTACATACGTGGTGAGAAACGGCGGGAACCATTTGTAGTAATGATGATCTTTTGTGCCTCAGTTGACCATGTTTCTGTATGATTCAATGATTCATCGTTTGTTGATGGATGGTCAATCAGACAAAAGAATCCACCCTCTGAAGCCTTATCGCAGCAAATCAAAGGGTCTTGAGTGCTATTCTAAATAAATGTCCAAGCGAGAGATAAATAAAAAATTATAAAAATAAGTGCCACGCGGACGCAGACACGAGAAACCGACTTGTCTATCCTCCCCAGGTTTGGGTTGGCTCGGGTGAGATGCATGAAGGATGGTCAAGGGTAGACACCAACAAGACCCCTCAAAAAGCCCCTGGGAAAAGGTGACAAAGTCCAAAGTTATTGGCTTCCGGATCGCCGCCCCGTTGGAACTTGGGTCTTTGGGCATGTCCACTTGGCCTCTTTTGCTTTTCCTCGCCTCATGTATCCCGCGATGTAGTTGCAAAGTCTCATTCCAGCCAGGACACGCCGAAGGACTACAGACCAGACTACGGTATCGATACAAAGCCAATGCCCATGAATTCGCCATCCGGGCCCACATGGGAAGATGAAATAGTGGGGGATTTTAGTGTGGCATAGCCCAGAGTCCGGGAACCAAGGGTCTTCTCAACCGACAGCACGACCGTACTGTAAGGTACTGGCTGAGTGAGGTATCCCGAGGTTGGTACTCCAAACTCTATGGGATCTGGACAGTATGTGGATGTAACTATCGTATTGACAGGTTATGTTCTAGAGCGTCCTTTTAAACAAAAGCCTCAACAACTTCTTTTTTATTTTGTGTTCCCATCCCCTCCTCCTTTTTTTCTCTCTGGTTGTTGCTGTTGTCTCTCTCCTCTGGTGATCACTTCACGTCACGGTCATGTTCGTCCTCCCATGGGCATGTGCCCTATTCTCCATCTTCAACTAGAAACAAAGACTCGATTCTATTGGAACCCTCGAGCCTCTCGCTTCAAGTCAAGAGCCCAGTTTGACGAAACGGCCCCGCTGACCACCCCCCACCACCCTCTCCGACTCCCCATTTGTCTGCTGATCCCTCTCGTCGGTCTCCCAACTCGACGCTGGACTGTGCTTGATCTTATTCTTCTTTCTCCCTTGGCGACCTTTTTTTTTTCTTATTTGGACATTTGTTTCTGGTTCTCGTATTGTGCTTCCCTTTCTCCATTACCTTTTTGTTCTCCTGATATTGGCATCCCTAAGGCGATGAAATAAGAGACCCTACATTGACTGTCAGCGATCAGCGAGGTACGCTCCAAGCCGCCCCCACCATCGACCGACAGACAGACCGACAACCTCACTCAGACGAATACCTACAATTCTTAACAGCAGGCTGTGTCCTGTTTGTCTGGAGAATACCGTAGCTTTGAGATCCAATATCTCAAGCTCGTACCTAAACACGACTCGATAACTCCTCAACACCAATTGGAATTTCTTATCATGGAGGTTCACGAGATAACATCGTCCGGTGCTCCGAGCCCGGCCCCAGAAGGCGTATCCACTCCGCCTGCACCGGACATGCCGGTCAAGATAAAGAACCGACATCGTCTGCTCCAGCGAATTCAGCGCATATCGTCAACGCCTTCATTGAGTGACTTGCGTCGCTCCAGATCCGTTGGCAACCGTGGAAGCCCCTACAGTACGAGGAGCACTCTCTCGTGTGTTAGTCTTGCGGCCACTGGACCGCCTCAGACTCCCTACAGCGCCCGTTCAGCAACCCCACAGCCTTCGCCTCTCGGTCTGCCGAGTACTTTGGGTTCGACTCCCCAATCTTCGGGAGAATTCCCCTTCGACACTCCCGGTGGTTATTTGGCCATCCGCAAAATCGAAAATGGCACTCCAATTACAACAGCCCCCGGGACCGCTCCCCTTCCAGCCGACTTGCGATCCAAGCAGGATTTCCAGATTCGAACTCGCCCGGGTCTCAAACCTATCCAGAAGCCACCATTCCGCTTCTGGGAAAAGATGCCCAGAGAGCTTCAGATTCACATCTTCTCTTTCTTCCAGCCAAAGGAACTTGTGCAGGCATCTCGAGTCTCCAGGGCTTTCTACAAGACCTGCTTTGATGGTCAGCTATGGACATCCCTCGATGCTTCGGAATTCTACCGCGAAATCCCGGCCGAGTCGCTAGCCAGAATCATTGTTGCGGCCGGTCCTTTTATCAAAGATCTTAACCTGCGAGGATGCGTGCAGGTTGAGCACTACAAGCGCACCGAGGTTATTGTCAAGGCATGCAAGAACCTCATGAATGCAACCTTGGAAGGTTGTCAGAATTTCCAAAAGAGTACGCTTCACAGCTTACTGCGAAATAACGAGAAGCTGGTCTGCCTCAATCTCACCGGGCTGACTGCAGTCTCGAATACATCTTGCAAAATCATTGCCGAGTCGTGCCCTCAGCTCGAAACCTTTAATATTTCCTGGTGTGGTAGGGTAGATGCTCGAGGCATCAGAGCAGTTGTTGAGGCTTGCCCGAGACTAAGGGATCTCCGCGCTGGCGAAGTTGGCGGCTTCGACAATGTTGCGACTGCTGAAGCTATTTTCAAGACCAACAATTTGGAGAGATTGGTTTTGAGCGGATGCGCTGAGCTCAACGACGAGGCTCTCCAGACCATGATGCATGGTTTTCAGCCTGAAATCGACATCTTGACCGATCGTCCTATCGTCCCAGCGCGAAAGCTTCGCCATCTCGATCTCAGCCGCTGTGCCCGACTCACAGATGCAGGTGTCAAGGCGATGGGTCATCTAGTACCAGAACTTGAGGGCCTGCAGCTTTCTGGCTGCAAGCTGTTGAACGACGATGCCCTCGAATCTATTCTCGCATCCACTCCCCGATTAACGCATCTCGAACTTGAGGACCTTGAGAACCTCACAAACTCGATCCTCTCGGAACACCTCGCCAAGGCTCCTTGTGCGACCTCAATAGAACACCTTTCCCTAAGCTACTGCGAGAACCTGGGCGACTCAGGAATGATTCCAGTTATGCAAACTTGCACAAACCTCCAAAACGTCGATCTCGATAACACTCGAATTAGCGACCTTGTCCTCGCTGAGGCAGTGGCAATGGTCACGAAGCGCTCCCAGCGATCTATCGAACCCGGAACACGACCGAAACTCTCCCTCCAGATGGTCGTATACGATTGTCAGAACGTAACCTGGACAGGTGTCCGCGAGGTCCTCTTCCGAAACACTCAGGTCAGGGCTGTATCAGGTCAACCCGGTCGGGTGAGCTACCCAACCGAGATGGTTGGACTCAAGTGCTTCTACGGTTTCCAAATGACCGTCGACGAACATCAGAAGCGAGTTCTGCGAGGTGACCTCGCCTCCGCTGGTCGTCTGGAGAGGAAATGGGCAGACTACATGCAGGCCACCGAAGAAGCGGGCGTGACGGGTGCAGGTTACCGGAGACGCAGGCGTCGAGCCAGAGAAGCCCAGGCCCTTCATCTTGACGAGGAGGATGGTGGTGTTGGTCCTACTGGTCGTCGAAGGGCACGCACCCTAGGCTCCTGCACTGTCATGTAAGCCTTGGATATGATAAATGACACAACAGGCGACTGCACGCCAAATTAACATGCAGCAGAATGGCATACGAACATGTTTGGGACATATTTTTTGGGAGTATTGGGATTTCGGTAAATGGATAGGTGTTCTTAGGATAGGCTACCTTTTCCTGCTGATGATGGCGTTATGGTAGATCTGGGCATTTTCTTCGTCATGGCGGTTCTCATGTCATGATAGCGATGTGACTTTGTCGTGCATCCAGCATATTGAACGATGTTGTGCATATCTGTTTAGACAGCCAAGTACATTCAACGTAAATTCAAGTCGATATCTGCA
The DNA here is from genome assembly GCA_013623715.1 of Fusarium verrucosum. Taxonomy (NCBI): domain Eukaryota; kingdom Fungi; phylum Ascomycota; class Sordariomycetes; order Hypocreales; family Nectriaceae; genus Fusarium; species Fusarium verrucosum. Next base: position 40,480 of record JABFFJ010000202.1, read on the forward strand.
ACACTATTTATACACTTTTCGAGCTTACATCTTGTCATGTTAGAATATCTCTGTCACTGTCCGTTCGCCACGGAGTGACCTCCACCACTTCGAGTTCCTCGCCAGCTCGCCTTCTTCACCTCCTACGATGTGCGACCACTTCAGAATAAACTCCTCCGTTGCCTCCCAGCTTCTTGAATCCCACGGTGTTCCTGTATGTGCCCCAGCAATGCCTCCCCAACAAGTCAAGTGATTCAGTGAATCATGAAAGAACTCATCCTCCTCCATGCTGTTCAGGTTATCGATGATATTGTCCCTGATATCCTTGAAGGGAATCACATCGATAAAGGGATGGTGTTCCACGACGATCTGTTTCCGCGTGGGACGCAAGTCGAAGTGCAGTGTGCGAGATCCACGCTGAACAGACGTAACGATAGCTTCGGAGCTGGGATCTGAATCCGCATGGGCCCTGTAGAAGGGAGAAATAGCATCGTCGGAGCAGTACATGGAGCGTGTTATACCAAGTGAGAGACAGTTATCTAGCATGGCGCTGATTATGCAGATGATGTCGATTTGAAGGTTGTTTTTGTATAGATCTGGGATGACAGGGAGGAGGACTTCCTTAGAGTGATTGGGGATGTGAAGTGTAGGGCAGCCGCAGTTGAAGAATAAGACTGGAGCTGTGCATTCTTCGTAGATAGGATTTTCTGCAATCCATTTGTCAAAGTCCTCGAATATGAGGCTGGCGTCCCATACACCGACATCTATCGTTGAGGGTGATATCGAGGTTTCAGGGTCAGCATGGAGATGTGACGGATTGATAGTCTCGACGTCTGTGAGACTTCCACCCATGGACCCCGAGTTAAGTTCTCCTGCAGTCTGTGCTACATTGACAAGGGAGCTGTCATTATTTCCCTGTGCCCGGGTTCCTTGTTCGGTAGCTCGACGCTCTAGCTCCTGGATACGCTTCCTCTGCTTTTCTCCTGAATGGATCATGTCAGCCACTACTGGCCCCCAAGCGGGCTTATATAAAGACAGTCAAAGTCCTGCCCTGGTCTAACTTACTGTAGGTCTGCTGAGCTAAGCGGTTTTGCATGCGTCTCTTCTCTGGATCACGACGGACAACCTTCTTCTTTATGGCTGACGATCCCCTCTGTACGGTTTCGCCCGTACTTGCTGGGTGCTGAGAGGCTCCCGTACGTTCTTGAACCATTTTTGGACTAATTATTATGCTTGTAATTGGCTTATGGAGGATTTGGGAAGATTGATCACATTGAGTGAGTGAAAACATCGCGAGAACTCATGTAAGCCATCGGGGATGCTGATGGCTGACATGAGCCACTTAATCCACAATTTACTAATCTTTAACTTAGCTACCCTGGAGCTGCCATTGAATTGTGGCATTTCTCCCTAAATCTTTCGGGGATTGTGTGTTTGATAATTCAGGAAGGACGGTTCTTCCCCCGAATACCTATGGGAGTGGTAATATCCAGAATAGCCACGTTATAGACAGTTTCGTTACAATTCACAAATGTTGTCGTCAAGTTCACCATCTAGCTTAACCCCAGCCAAAAATTCGTCAACAGTTCAACGGATTTGATCCACCAATCGTAGCTACGAACGTTAAACATCACAAGTAGTTTGCTCCGGGAAAACTAGTTTCTTCATCATCACATATCCACGCGTCATTGGAAAGTTAATCGTTTGACTCGGGATTGGACCAGACGAAATCTTGCGGTGGTTGCAGTAGTCTGGCGCTAAATTAATCACCCCTCTCTAATTGTTGAAGATTCCGGCTCAACCCCTCCGATATGTGGGATTAAACGGCACACCATAAACTTTCCTGTGTCTGTTGATGGGTGTTGCTTCGTTCTCGATCTCGTCCTTCCGTGTTGATAACGGCTCCGATATCTCGGCCGGCCGTTGATTTGAACGGGAATGTGGGGCCGGACATGTGGTCTCCCGAGCGCCGAGGTCCCGAGGTCCGCTCTCCAAAGTTGGAGATTCAACAACCTCCTCACCGAGGACTTACAACAGCACTACACAAGACTTTACATAACACTATACTTTGATAAAGCGCCATAAAACTACAAATCAGTAATATGCCACTCGAAGTCATATACGTGACTCGTCACGGGGTAAGTCTCAATTAGCCTCGACTGTCACGGCCATCTCCAGCCGTAGGTTTCTTTGTCTCGGCGTTGACACATCAGTCATGAATACAGTTCCGGTCCGGCTGGAGTGTTGACCCTTTGACCGGTGTCTACACTGGGTTCATACGATCACCAACAGGAATCCCCGCTGACCCTGCCCTGACGTCTCATGGGGTTTCACAATCAAAAGAGATGGGCAAACATCTCATGACCTTGGATCCTCCTATCGACGCCGTATACTCGAGCCCTTACTACCGGTGCCTGCAAACAATAACACCCTTTGTTGAGCTCAAGCAGCAACAACTCAAAGACCAGCGGAGCACCCCAGGCTCTGCCGCCGCTACAATATGGCCGGAACATGGCATAGGTGAATTCTTTGGGGCAGCGCCTTTCGACCACCCAATCCCAGCTTCTCCCAAGCGACTCAAGGAGCTATTTCCGACATACGATGAAAACTACGTGTCTGCCATAACGCCATCTAGAAAAGGCGAAACGATCAAAGACCTATATGGACGTGTTGCAGCGGCCGTGCAGGCCATCATCGACCGCTGTGATGCAGAGGGAAAACGTGCAGTGGTGCTCTGCACCCACGCTGCCGTTGTAATAGCCCTGGGCCGTGTTCTCACGGGGCAGATTCCCGAAGCTGTTGAAGAAGAAGACTTCCACGCCTTTACGTGCGGGCTGAGCACGTACCGCCGACGAAGCCTAGACCCATCCATGCAGAGAAGTCCGACGACATTGGGCCCTGGTAAGTTTGCTCCCTAGTGGATATCAGTTGACAAAAGGTTGGTAGCAGGATATTAACAAACACATAGACACAGACGAATCCCAGTCGTCCGTAAGCGAAGTCAGCCCGGTAGGGGAGTGGCAGTGCGAACTAGACAGCGATTGTAGTTTTTTGAGCTCTGGAGAGGAGCGAGGCTGGTACGTTGGCAATAACCCTCATTTCTCGCGACCAATGCCGTATTAGTTATAGGCTGACCTGCATGCAGGAAATTCTCAGGCGATGAATCATTTCCAGGGACTGGATCGATGTCACAAGGTGACATTGAGTCCAAATTATAGAACCTCTCTCATACGATATGTACGAACGTTTCGAATGTTCAGTTATGTGCGAGACCCCTGATAGAATCTTGTCGATGAATCAATTATCGCAATATGGATTTCTCATCTGAAACTGTGCAAACTGCTTGTGCCACATCTATGTCCTTGTGCTAAACCTAAAGAGTTGATTCTTACCGAATGCACCCTTAAAAACAAGCAACGACTAGAGCAATGAACCGTTGGTGTTGTACATATCTCCGTCGTATTGTCAATTGCAGTTGAAAAAGCTTCAGCTAGATTGGGACCCCCGGCACTGGGTCTAACGTGCTTGCATCTGCATCTGCATGCGGCAACCACAACAAGGGACATGGTCTGGAGCCAAGCTCGAAGTGTTTTTATGGCTAGATGCTTCATATTTCAAGCAGTTGTACAAAATATTGTTCGTTGTGGGTGGTGAATTCTTTGGCCGCAAATCGGCAACCCAACGATTGGTGAATCAATGTTGACTCGTAAGGAACTTCCCCTGACATTGAGGGTCTGAAAATTTCGACATCTCCATCGAGATGCGGGCCTAGTCTATGTTGATAAGTGATAGAATATATTCATTTGCATCACCCGACGCTTGATCTGCTGAGCCGCTCCAGCCGTTGAATCAACCGTCTTCAAGGACTTACATGTTTGGTAATGAGTTACGTCACGGGAGGCGGTAGAGCTGGATCAACAGTAACGAGGCTTATCATCTGAACGATTGTCTCTTCTTTGGCAAATGGCAAGCGTGTGTTAACGAGGGTTGCTGAAAATATCCAACAACGGCTTGTATCCGTGTATCGCTTGCGTAGAACTTGTGGAGAAGAACGAGTATTGGCCGGAGGGAAATACGCAAGGAAATCCAGGTCGGAGAATGAGGAAACAATAGATGCTATGCATGTTTGATTAGGAAGTTAACCGTGATGACATTCTTTGAGATATTCTCCATATCTTCACGGCAAGGAGGTTGATGAGCTCGGGTGTAGGATCCGATGGCGCTGCAGGTGATGCAACAAATAATGGAGATATCCACCAACCTAACCGCCAGGCCAGGAAGATTCTTTCATCCAATGGTGCTCTCTGGCTAAGCTTAACTAGGTAGCTCGGCTGCGTTGTCGAAGAACCAACCTAAATAAAAGGTGGAGTGGGTGGAGGTAGATTGTGAGGAGAGAAGAGAGAGGATGACAATTCAGATCATCATGGGGCTTTTTAGTGATAGCCAACCAAGTCCTTGTTAATGTCAATGATGAACCGCGTGGCGCCCGATCGTTTGAGACTAGGATCTCACGGGAAATGAGATGCTTAAGTTAACCTAACGGTCAATTAAAGATTCGAGGTTGTACCACCAGCCAAGGCACACACATACATACAGTACTGTAGCACGACAGACGCCATGCGCTTTGGTCATGTGTTTGCTCTCCTCTAGCACATGGCAGCAAAATGAGGCTCAAGTTGACATTATGTAGATACCTACTGAATGCGATGGAATGGAATGAAATGGAATGAAAGTACCTAACGGCTGCCCACGAGGACTCCCGCTCTTGCTCTCGATGCCTCAGGTTTGAGCTGAAACTTGTGTCTTGGCTTGACTTGACCGATATTCCTCGTAAAACATCCTTGTTTTATATCAGTCATCTATCACTTTCTTCAGCTTGCAACTCCAACAATATCTCGACACCGCCCCAAAGTAGCGAGCATCTTTCTGCAACGTTTGCCAAATTGAGACAAGCAAGGTGTGGCTGGTTGCCCAGTGCGCGACATCTATTGGTCGTGTTGGCCAAGGCATTGCATTTGTAGCAGAAGAAGAAAAAGCAAAATCCGCCATCTGTTGGGTACATAGCGACTCTCACCGGGCGTATCGCCTCAACATGAGAAGCCGATGACGAACGGACGCATGACTTTGCAGAATTGCTGGGATTAGCATGGTTGGGCCTCACACGCTATTACGCGCCTCTACTTCCTTTAGTGGTTGCTATCGATCTGGATGCCGCCATCTGCAAGCATCTGATTATGATACTGAAGATATGATATATGATACAGCAGAGACATCATCTGTCGACTTTCGCTCAAGTGAGAAAATAGTATGCACAGCGTACATGAAGGCATTCGCCTCCTGACCTGCTTCCGAACAGAATAGCGATCGCCAACCCGATCTTGTCGCCACAGTCAAGATCAACTTGGTAGCCAGAGACGACCAACAAGTGCTTCGGCGAGTTGGTTGGCCGGATATGTCGATAATCGCAGCTCTCCTGGTTTGCTTCCTCCATGTTACGGCCGCACCCCCGGACCCGAGATGACCCTGCATCGTCATCACCAATACAATACAAGACACACAGGAACTAACCGTCGCGCGTTTCGCTAGGAAGAAATGGCTTGCCGACGCACAAACTGGACCTCTCAGCCCTCTGTAGTTCGCTGAGGGTGAGCCGGCTGCACTGAAGCGGAGCAAGAGCTCCCACACAAAATACCTGTCAAATATGACAGGATACCTCGCAGACTTTTAGGCCCTGATCTATACGAAACGTCCGGACACAGATTCGATCCGGCAGATAATCGGGCTTGNNTATAGATCAGGGCCTTAGCCTTCTCTCACTCTTCACTCTTTCTTTTTTCATATATTTTCTTATCTTCAGCATGCCTATGTACATATGCATGTACCCAAAAGCCTAGAACCATGTACACCGCCGCTTGTAATTAGACGCCTCTTCTGCATCCTTCTATCCTTTCATCTCCCCACAACAGGCAAGTTCCTGGAGGTGGTCAACGATACAGAATGCCTGGCACCCTATTCATTGCCGCACGAACATAGCTTTTTCAAATTGGCTTTCTCTTGCAAAAGCCATCCTGCTGCCCCTGACCTCACCAATTGTCTCCCCTGTTAACTACTGCCAAATGCTCATCATGTTTCCACAGGGTTTCTGAACCTGTTGTGACCAGCAATTGTGAATTTACATACATCCGGATTATCATTTGAGTCAGAATGCTGTCACTGGCTTCTAACTACGTGCAAGAAAATGTCGGCAGGCAGACGACACTTGGTCCTAGTCTGACCGGGTCTCGCATCGTACATACATACAGAAGTTGGTCTCCCTACGATATTCTGGTTGGCGTCAGGTTTCACAAACGACACACCCCCAGCTCGACCGAGACAACAGCTGATCATTCATCCGGTCCCAGCGGGACGGTTGTGGCGCATCTGCTAGTTTTACAACTAACCAGCACTGTATTGAGCTATGACAACAAACAACCTTTCCACGAGGCACTGTAGCCTTGAGTAGCCTGCTTCTCGCGGCAGTCAAAGCGACAGCAGATTGGACGTATGTATCTACGCACCAACACAGTGGCAACCCCCCTGTCCAATGCCCTTCGCACATCTCAAGTGAGATCGGGTTGGGATCTAAATGACAGGGTTTGCCCCGGACAGTGCAAATGCGGTTTAACGCGATCTCAAGCTCCATTAAATGGGCCACGGTCAATCTAACTAAAGAGGTACAGTAAGCCAGGGTGCCCTGACCTTGATCTAACATATCCACAGTGCTCAACTTCAACAGACAGTTTGATTGTTAGATGCGACAAGTTTTCGCGATTGGACTCTTTGGTATACATGCTATATCCCTGCTCCTTTCGGATCACCTGCCCTCAAGTGTGAAGCAATAGGTACTGTGTTGTCGAATTTGGCTTACATACATACCTGCTTTGGGGATGGGTTACTCCCGTCTGCTCAGCTATCTTCCCCTTGCTTCAGCGGGAAGCGGGTCCCTCTGATCTGCTTAATGATCACAGAAGGTATTAACTCCCTTTGTTTTTGCTATTTTTACTTTTACTATTTTTCAGGTCTTACCCTCTGTTTCTATTCTTGTGAGTTGGCACTGGTCGTTGGAACCCGCGTTAGATGCGTTCTACACACGATACGATACGCAGCTTTTGATACACCACTAGATACCTAGGCATGGCAGATGAAGCTGCTAACGGATAGCAAAGCCGGATGATAATTGTCCTAGCCGCGGGCCAGTGCCTACATACACGTGCTGACAGGGCGCTCTGGCGAAGGGGCGTCCTCACTTGCAGCAAAGCACCCGCAACAAGCTATCTTTATGACCCTGCGCCAGGAACGGATACGATCCCCGGTTGATACCTTTGCTTCTTCGCTCCACCTTATCTCCTCTGATGGCGGGGAGGGTGTCCCCCGGGGGAAAAAGGCGTTTTGTTTTGCCTAACGCCAAGTCGGACTGTTGGTAGCGTCTACATATCATCTCAAGCAGGGGTGGCACACAGACCCCTTCATAAATCAAGACAATCACTCAACCTCTCTTCCTTTGATGTTGGTTCACGACCGACGGTTCAGATCAGATCAAAGAAGAAGAGAAAGCTTGCTTTGGTAGAACTAACAAGTGCATCTTGACTCTACCAGCATATTGAACCTCGACATAAAGTTGAACATAACAAAAGTATTCACACTCCCCTCCCATTAAGAAGTGTATATTCCAAAAAGGTACCCGCAGTTTTCAATATAGTCCCGACACCAATCCTCCCTTCCTTACTTACTTAAGTCCCTTCACTCGCCCTTCACCCCTTGCTTGGGTCTTGTTAACCAAGACGTATCTACTAGTTTCTGGCGTGTCTTTGCCCTTCCGCCAGCCTCCAAAGTTCTCAACTGCCGCTTCCCGCACTTCTTCAAGAAGCGGTCTATTTCCACCTGAATCATAACAAACAACTCTGGATCATAACAAAGAGCCAGAAACATTTACATCGTCCCGTCTGCTTCTTGTGTGACGGTTGCCAGACGCTTGTCAAAATGAGTATTCATCCATTCCTCGAGATGGAGGGAACCTCTAGGAGACACTCGGGGGGTTACCAGAACCAGACACACACTCATCAATGCTCGACTCAAATCCAAACCCCACCGTCCTCAACATCAGGGAGCCCCAGAGTAGAGAGCGAGGGTAAGTTTTGGTTTCCCTTGATGAGCTTCGGCTTCACAACACAACAGCCAGAGACTAACATCACTAAGAGTTTACAAACCTTCAGAGGTTGTATGAAGTCCTACCACCTCAAGGGGATGCACTTGTGAAGCTCCCTAGCTTGGAAGAATTCGATGAAGGAGTCAATGCCCTCATTAGAGCACAGGGACCAGTGAACACTTGGACTTCACCGGCCCCGTCCCCTGGGCTCTCTCGCAGCCCGACCATTCTTGAACCTCCAAGATATATACCGTCGACCCGACCATCATGGTCATTTAACATCGATGACTCTGCCAACGACTACATGATCTCAAGACGGGGGACCATCACTGGCCATGACCAGTATTCTTTTGCCGTTGATTACCCCCAACAATCTTTACAGGGGAACTATGGAAATCCTGACGCATACTACGGCTATTATGCTAGCAGCCCACCTATTCAAGCACCCCCAAACATGCAAGGCTACCCAAGTCCATCACCAGAGGTTGAGGGCCGGCACATCAACCAGAAGTACACAACAGAGGAGGGCGACTACATCATCTACGCCTGGCACGACAAGAAGATGAAGTGGAACCGCATCAGGCAAGAATTTGCTGCCCGCTTTGGCACTACTCCTGAACGTACTATCCAAGGACTTCAAGCCTGGTATTACCGCATGAACGACCGCATACCTGAGTGGGACCAAGATGGATGGCTCTGCTTCGACAATGAGGATGACCTTGAACCTCGAGTCAGAAGCGTCAAGGTTCGTGAGCGAGATGGTATGGACAGGCCCATGGAGCACTTTGGTCTTGCCCATCGATACCCTGAAAGGGCCATCCTCTACTCCTGGGTTGATCCTGAGACCAAATTCAAGGCACAAGACTGGGGTGCGTATCTATTGCTTGTTTAACCGTGAATAATAAAACTAACAATGTTTGTAGCTGCCAAGAGAGCTGTTCAATACCGCGAGAGACAAGAACGGCGTAGAAGAAAGGAGCAGCGACGACTCAAGCTATGAGAAGCTAAATGATGCTGCCACCAATCTTACGAAGCCTACCAACAAACAGCAAAGATGCCAACGAAGGCAGAGAGAGTGGCATCGACCATTCCATTGGCAACAATGAAGCGAATTGCTTCATCTTTCTTTTCTGGCGCAAACTCAAGAGTTCCATATCACGTTCTCTAATGACCGAATCTCCGAAGACACGAATATCATGTATTACATGTCGGTATCAAACTTTGCATGTAACTAACACTCCTTTGTCATCTATGTACATTTCATTGCGTATTTTTGTTTATTATTCCCTGAGTGCGTTTCAGACGACTCCCAGGCAACACATGTGAGGACCAGAGAAGAGATGGAACTGGGCAAGATTAAGGATTGTGTGTAGGCCAAGAGATGACGGGCTACTAGGCCGTGTTGTCATGTTTCCCCTATGTTTGTACAACAAGACGAATCACATGAATTCCCCCCCAAAAAATAATGAGATCGATGGGTATAGTAGGGTTGTTGGTTAGGGACAGTTAGCATGCAAAACTCTCTATTGTTAATATCTTGCAAAGCCTATTGTCGGTTCCGTGCCTTGGCGAAAAGTTACCATGCCCAATGCCTATTGTTATTTCTTTGGCGTTTGACTATAATAAGCTTAAACCAACTGAGGGCGTCACTGTATCCAAACTTGCAAGTTTATTAAAGCCACTACCCATCCTGAGAAGCAATTGCCAAGAGCCCAAGTCAACTCATTCAATATTTCGCGCCTGTCTGTATAGAGAGAAGACAATAATGTAGATCACCGAGGTTAAAACGGGTTAGGCCGTTAGTGCAGGGCTGAGAACTCCAAATACCTCGAGGACAAAGCACGTGTTTGGAGGCTGGTGTATCTACATAAGGCACCATGCAGATGCAGGATCCCCTCTTCGAACGAGATTAGAAATGTAATCCACATCACCAACTGCTTGTTTTCGCATTGGGAGATACGAGAGAATCCTGGCACAAACTAGCCATTGGTTGTCTTGAGAGGCAAGCAGTTTCATCGTACCCCTCCCCCGCGAAAGCAAACAATCAAGAAGACATCCACCGTGTGACGGATTCCCCGAGTCTATTCACTTGACAATAGATGGTCGGCCATGCCGAATTGAGCTTGTTGCTTGTGTTGTTGGTGGTTTCTTGAAGTGCAGGTTTGGCTAGCGTGACGAATGACGATGGTGTCACGCTTCAGGGGCAGACCGTTGTGGCTTGGACTATCAGGGGTCCCAAGAAGAAGAAGAATGCGCGAATAAAGAACTCAAAAAATCGACAATAGACACTGTCTGTTGGTCGTTGACGAGGATCTGCATGAAGTGGTTGTCATCCATGTTGGGACATGTCGATTTGCTCCTGTCGAGCTGAAAGTCTGACGCCTCAAAATCTTTAGACTAGTTTGTTTGCTCTATACTTTCTGGTCTCTATTGAAAGGCCCTGCTGTGCTTCACATATGTCCTGATGCGAGCCATGGTGGTATCGTCGTCGTCTTCTCCGTCAAAGACCATGTCATTGTCGCTTTCGTTGTAGTAGATGTTGTCAAACTCTTCGTCGTCAGACGCATTCCCGTTGCGATAACCGTACGGTTGGCGTCCGTATTCATCATCTGACTCCACCTCATCCTCTGGGTAATCTGCTGTGTAGTAGTTCTCGGCTGATAGGTTTGCTTTGTTAGTCTTTTATCCTCAACTTGTCACACTGGGTGGTGTGTCGCCCAAGAGCAGTCCAGTGACTCACCATTCTCATCCTCGTCGTCCTCATCAAAGTCATCGTCTTCGTCACGCTCGGGACCGAAGAACAAGTTACTATCCTCCTTCCCATCGAGGACCAACACACCAACATCTGTTGGTGCCACGTTGACAGTCATGGCATGCGCCGGAATACGGACATATTCCTCGATAATCCAGTCGTCCTCGTCCTCGGCATCACTTTCGCCCATGTTCATGTTAACATCATTAGACTTGGGGGTGTTTGCGGCCACTTCTGGGTGACGCTCCTGGTATCTCTTAGCTGGAGCTTTAGGTTTGAACCTGGTCGCCTTTTGTTTTTCTTGTTCCATCTCCTGGAGGTTGGCCCCAATCTCTTTCATAACCCAGTCGTTCATATCGGCAGCTATCCTTGACATATCCTGGCTGTGAGGGTTCATGGCGGATGCTGGCAGAGGTGACCGTGTGTTGGGACCAGGAAGAGGAGAGTTTTGTCTGCTCCTTGCTGCTGGCTTCTTGAGACGTCGCTCCTGTTGTGGTGGCTCTTCCGAGGGCCGTAATTCGGATGAACTGTTTACAGATATGGCCGCGTCTTGACCTGGCTGCACAGATGGCACTACCACAGATGCCTGGATAGACTTGAGAACCTGGGATGCTCGTTGACTAGCCTTGGTACGGCTTCGTTCGACGAAGACAGCAGGTCCGTAGCGTGCTCGCTTATTGAGACCAGCACTAGAAGGTTGGACTGTGTTTGAAGCCATCATCATCTTTTTCGATATGTGAAAACGTCGTGGTTCGGGAACCGTGGACATGTCGACCGGCTTGGTATCTGAGATAGGGGCGACAGCCTCACGCGTGGGTGTCTTCTGTGTCGGAGGTACATCATCCTTGGGCCCGGAGACGTGAATGACTGGTTTGGCATCACGGAAAGACGGGGATGAAGTTTCTATCGTCGGGGACTGAGGACCGGGATGCCTCCTCTGATATACCCATTTCCTGTCACTTCGATGGCGTTTTGCGCCTTCGTCAAACTCTGGATCGAGTTAGATACTGCGATAGCGAACGTGCAATAAGAGGAAGAGCGTACGGAGGAAAGTCACAGGTGAGTCATCGTCACGTTTGCGCTTCACGCGGATGAGTTGAGGTGGAATCGACATGGTGCTGTCTCCTGCGGGTGATTGTGCACGCAAAGAAAGATATGGGGCGGGCGCGAGTGATGAAGTCTAGGAAGCGATCGGACGACGAAAAAGAGATTGCAGTCCTGGCTGCTCTTTATGTGACTAAAGATCGTATGCGCGGGTATCGTCGATGTTGAATGCGCTGTTTGCGTATGTCTTGTGTGGACACTGCAATCGAGGGATGAGGTCGGAAGCTGCTGGCTACGGTATTTTCCATTGATTTTTTCATCCACTTGCCGCAAGCTCAAGGTGGGGCCAGTTACTGGATGAGCCGCCTGAAGAGCCTCCGGGAGAGTGGGGTCATGCTTGCGTTTAGTGCCTGCCTTAGCGGACAGTTACCTAGCAATTGCTGGTGGGGTTATGATATGGAAGAGAAGTGATGGAGTGAATTGTTGATTGAGATATGCCCATGTAAGACGAGGGGACAACATGAAGGTGAATGGTAGATAGAAGCGTATAAGATGCTACATGAAGTTTCCCTTGCTGAAGTGGTATCCTTCCCGTCATGGGATGTCCGAGCCTGATTCCAGCAGTGAATTGGCTGTTTCATGTGAGGTAAATGCAAATTGGTTTGCTTGTGATGGTGCAAGGTTGAACTGGGAAGTGGGGATACTAACGGATAAGAATGTCCTCATGCTAAGGCTTTTGAACTGTATTGAAAACGAGCGGCGGGCATTAAGATCGTGAAAGTTTTAGATATAATTTGATATGATATAGTTGAAAGGTACTAAGTAACTGAACTGCCTACAAAACAAACAAGAGAAAAATGAAATATTTTCATCAACTCAATATCTGTTATCATGACCATAGGCCAGATTAAAAACGGTTGGAATGCGGGGGTGCACGGTTCACCTTAGACTATCGATACCCAGATCACCCATGCCATGCCATGCTATGTCTCACAAGTCTGTGAGATCAAGCCCACGGGTAGTTGCTGACGTTTTTGCTCCAGAGCTGATTTGACGTGCATAAACTTTAAAGTATTTGTTGCGTTTCATGTTTTATAAAAAAGAAGTCCCTGCTGCGATTTTGCTTACCTCCTGCGCACGGAGCCATACCTAGTATCGTTGTCGATCCGCGGCTACAAAAAGGCGCCAGAGCTAATTGGTACAAGGTCAAAAACGACCCGTCGCGGCCGTAGATCGTGATCAACCCCGGATTACGGAGTAGCATAGCATTCAACACCAACTTATGCAGATGAATGTAAAGGTGTGAGTTGACAAGCAGGTTGCACAGAGTGGATTATATTAGTTAATTAAATTTCTGAATGATCGAGAATCTCATGACTTGGGCGTTTTTAACTCACACCATCCAATGACGTCCTTACTTGGCCTCCACGATACTCGGTGCTACTACCTCCTGCGCATACTAAAATGACCTGAAAAAGTCAATGTGCTCACCCAAACTCACGTGTTTGGGCCCCAACGGCAAACGCCTACCTACGCCCTATTTCCTTATTCTCCCTTGTCTTCTATTCTTGGGTTGTCCTCGACAGGTAACTACCTTGCTCCTCACAAAGCTCAAGGCATTGACCTCGAGCTCGAGCTCAAGCTTGGTGCTGCTGCATTGACCTTCAGCTGTCGTCATCCCGCCTTCTCCCTCCATCCTCCTCTCCTCTCCTGGCTTCTCCTCTCTCCTCGTCACTTGACTTTACTTCGCTTCCATCATTAACCTTTCGTCATCCTACACCACCTCTAATTTCTTCATTTCTCTCCACGCGTTGCATATTGCCGATGCGTTGTGATCCTGTCGTAACGATCCCCGGATCATAGCCGTTTGTCGACAGAGGTACGAATATCCATCCCTGCCCATCGTTCGATTTCTCGCCTGCTCCAAACATCAGAGCATCAATGCCAACACAATGACTTTCTTAGAACTTACAACTTGCTTTAATTGCGCCTCGAATCTATATTATTCTTAACATTTAACTCGTGTACGCCCTTCAATCACCCTTCTCCCTTTGTTGCGGGTTACTTACAAGACCAGTATATCAAGTTACCTGTACCTACAATGTCGCCTAAAACACCTTGTACAATCACCTACAAAAAGCCTGGGATCTCGCCTCCCGTCTTCCTCGCAGGCTCCTTTACCGATCCACAATGGCAACTCCAAGAGATGGAGTATAGTACTGACCAAAATGGAGATAATACTTTTCAGTCCGAGGTTATGCTAGAACCCGACCAGGATTACCAGTTCAAGCTTCGCATAGGACATGACAATTGGGCTTTGGCCGACAACTATCCAACCGGTGAGTTCAACCCGTGCCTCCATCTTGAGCTTCTCCTAACACATTACTTCAAAGCAACCGATGATTCTGGAAATCAGAACAACGTGGTACGCGCCGCACCCCAAAAACCTGCCCAAGAGCAGACCACCCCGGTTGGCGTCGATACACCAGCGATCAAATTGAACCCTGCCGCTCAGTCAACTTCAGGTTCTGCGGAAGCAGAAAATACCGACGAGAACATAGCTTCAAAGGTGCCATTGCTTGCCCACGAATCGTTAGGTAACAATCTCGAAGAGGACACTCAAGACAACAAGGTACCGTTGTTCGCGCATGAGTCATTGGGCCAAGACGACAAGGTAGAAGATGCAGCAGACTTTGAAGCACCTCTTTTTGCGCATGAATCGCTCGGTGATGATACTAAAGAGGAGTCTGAAGAAATGAAGATGCCACTGTTTGCGCATGAGTGCTTGGGTGCTTATGATTTTGGGGAAGAGGCAGAACATGACTCAGCTCCGATCGCAGTCAATAGCCCATCACGAAGTTCGAAATCCAGATCGAAGCACAACGAGAGTTCCGACATTGACGTCAACGACCCTACACTCGAAACCTTTCCTTCTGATCGCGGTTCGATTCTCGATGCCATTCGAACCATTCAAACTCACCTTGGAGAGGATCATACCCACCTCGAGGATATTCCCTTGTCACCTCGTGTGATCTCGTCTAGAAGGACTAGCCTGGATTCTAACGATGACCTGTGTTTGTCTCCTGCGTCCTTCAGCCCTACCGTTGCCAGGAGACGAGAAAGCAGGCCTTCGCATAGCTTCGGAAGAAGTCGTTCTGCAGTATCTCTAGGTTCGATCGAAGAGGAGCCCAAGCCTTCCCCAGTCAAGCAATCGCAAGGACCTTATGTCGTGTCTCGGCCGAACCCCAACTCGAAAGACAAGCCTGTCGGGCAAAAGTCGCCCCCTAGTGAGGAAGACGAAGCTGTCGTAATGAAGACCCCTGAGGTAAAGCCCAGTACAAAGACCAATGGAGAATCAGCATCTCAAGTTGAAAGTTATGAGGCCCAGGATACCCAATACGATGAGGCATCCAGTGCCATCACAACCGTAAAGACCCCGGTGGCCGAAAAGTCCCAAGCGATCGATGGCCTATCCGATGATACTCCATCAGCTAACAAACTCGCGGAGGTTGAAGCGTCTGCTAGCCCCGAATCACGTCTTGCCCGTTCTTCCAAGGAGTCACAGTCCATACAAGAGCCAAATACCGAAAAGAAGCCAAAGGAGACAACGCCCCCAGGAGATTCGTCTCAAACTCCTCCACGTGGGAGCGTAGTACCTTTGTGAGTACTCTCACAGATGAAAGTGAACACTGCTGACAGCAATCACCTAGGATTATCACAACAGGAGCCCTTGCAGTTGCCATCGGCATAGGATGGTGGCAGGCTACTGATCACTAGGCGAGGTCACCAAGTAACTAATGTGGATTCTGATTCTGATTCTGAATTGGCTTGGGTAGATTAATAAAGGACAGGGCATCGACTATGCAGGGATTAACAGCAACTGTACGAACCAAGGATAGGATTGGGAGCAAAGCAAGGGCCGTGGATAATAGTAAAAACCTATACGAGTCCTAGGAACGACTAGGAAGCATATTTATTTTGTCGACATGAATACTCAATCAAATTATATGATTTACCTACCATTATTTTCGTTGGCTGTATATTCTAATATGTAGGTTATCACATGTTGAAAAGCCGGTGTTGGTTATCTCAAGGACGTTTAAGTTGTTGAAGACCTGGGGTAGTGGTACGTACCTATCCATAATTATCGGTCCAAAAACTCCGATGACCGACTTGAATGAAAAAAACCTCTACTAGCCTATCAACGAATTTTATTGTTACAACACAAGCACCTCGTCGCAATACTTATTCTTCCACAATCATGCAGCGCATAGCAGCGAACTCAATTTGTTCGCTTTGCATGTTTACATCTCGGCCAGCTCCTGTAGTACGGACATCATTGCAACCATGCCTCAGCCAACGCTTCGCCTCGCAGCAATCCACACCTCGCCGCCCCTCGCGCATGGTTCTCTCGAATCGAGTTGATCGACCCCCTCCCTCTCGCGAGGATAGACAAAAACGTCGCGAAGCTCCAGGTCCATTTGGAGGAATGAATCGAAAATATGCCAATATTGACCCTGCCCAAAGAGCTGGCCCACGACGTGCATTGGGGGGGAAGGATTCTAGAGGAGGAAATACGAGAGAAAGAGACGATAGGAGAGGAGGAACGAGAGACAATGACGATCGAAAGGCACTCAAGATGCAGAGGGCGTTGGCTACAGTCTCGTACGGAAAGCGAACATTTTTGAAGGAGAGCATGACCGAATACGAATCCTTTGACAACTTTGATCTTATCCCCATCCTCCAAGTCGCTGTCAACGAGGAGCTCTTCAAGGGCATGACCGACATCAAGCCGACACCCGTCCAGAGACTGGCAATTCCCGCTTTGCTGGGCCAAAGGAGTCCGGATGATCTCAAGAGACCTTCAACAGAGATGAAGTCGTTTCTATTGGCAGCCGAGACTGGTTCTGGAAAGACTCTGGCCTACCTACTACCAGCTATCGACGCTCTCAAAACCGCCGAAGCAGAGGACCCCGAACTTAAGGCTTACCGTGAAAGGTGGGAAATCGAGAAACAGCGTCAATTGGCAGGAAACTCAAAGACAAAGCCTTTTGACGAGCCCCATCCTACGATGGCTCGCCCCAAGGTTGTCATCCTTGTTCCCACAGCAGAGCTTGCGCACCAAGTCACAAAAACATCCAAGGCTCTATCACATGTCGCCAAGTTCAAGACGGAACTCCTTTCTTCAGACCTGAAACCCCAGCAGATTCAACGCAACTTATACGGACCTAGAGGAGTTGATATCGTTGTTTCGACACCTCATCTTCTCGCATCCATTGCCGATTCAGATCCCAATATTCTCTCGCGTGTATCCCACCTGATTGTCGACGAGGCAGATTCACTCTTCGACCGAAGTTTCGCACCTGTGACGACCAGCATCATTGAGCGAGCACTGCCATCCATGAAACAGTTCGTCTGCTGCTCTGCCACCATTCCCCGAAAGCTCAACAACTTCCTCGCCGCAAACTACCCCAAGATGATCCGAATCACCACTCCCAACCTCCACGCTATTCCCCGACGTGTCCAGCTGGGTGTTATTGACGTTTCAAGAGACCCATACCGCAACAAGAAGGATCTTGCATGTGCTGATGTTATCTACTCTATTGGTCGCGAGTCTGCCAGCCATGAGGGTCCTGTGAAGGGTGAAGTTGACGTTCGTCGTATCATGGTCTTTGTCAACGAGCGTGAGAAGACTGAGGAGTTGGCGAGATATCTTAAAGAAAGGGGAATCAACGCCGAGGCTCTTAACAGAGACACACCCGAAAAGCGTCACGGCGAGGTTCTCGAGACATTCACCTCTCCTGCTCCTCTCAGAATCCCTACCCCATCAATTGCTTCCAAGAGTCGGTCTCTTGCCAACGTGAAAGTCCTGGTAGTCACAGATTTGGCTTCACGAGGTATCGATACTCTGGCAGTTCGTCACGTCATTCTCTACGATGTGCCGCACACAACCATTGACTTTATCCACCGACTTGGTCGTGCTGGACGAATGGGTCGACGTGGTCGTGGTATTGTGCTTGTTGGCAACGACGATAGAAAGGATGTTGTCGCAGAGGTCAAGGAGAGTATGTTCAAGGGACAAGCTCTGATTTAATGTTTATATTATGTTTTTCGATGCTTCATGTACGATAAGAATTCATTGGATGGGTACATATGTACAACAACATGGTCATGAGGTTGGAAAAGTCTATTTGTATTTATTTGTGTAGAGATGGGTCAAGACTTGTATGAATATATCCATAGAGGCACTGTACAATATCTACGAATCTTACATATCTTACTTGATTTATATGATAAGCAAACGTGAAGACTGAAATATGCATATCACAACGTGAGTACCTACTACGTAACTACTAAGTATCAAACTTTGGTGTTTTCGATAATAAAGTTGCAGTATCGTGGGTCAGTGGGCCAAAGCGCCTCTGGTGTTTTGGTGGGCCATTCCATCCATCCCGCCATTGGGTACGTACCTCGACTGTCGCGTCGCGTTTTCTTTGGCGTGTTTCTCTCCCCCATCCGCACAGTATCATCATCATAGGTTATTCGCTTTCTCTTCTCCCGGCCAAAACCCGCTCTTCTCGGATTATTCTTCAAACGTCCTTCGACAGTCGCAAAATATATCCCGTCTACTCATTTTGAAAACTGCATACTTGCGACAAACGCACCGGAAGAATTATCACAATGCCTCGAGCTAAACGCACACGTCGTGCGCCCGCACAATCTGCAAAACCTCCTGCACGATCGCCCTCGCCCGATGCCGGTGATAAAGAAGTCCCCCAACAGGCTCATTCTCCCGAGAGAGGCCGTAGACGGACAACACGATCTACAGGTGCTCGTGCCAGCACTGCCAACGAGCGAGATGTTCTCGCGGCCAACCGACGTCGCGACGCGGCGCTAGATAAACTGGCCATTGAGGATCCGACTTCCACAGCCAGTAACAATGTCGGGGATGGAGATTCTGGAAGCTCAGTTGAGGGTGGACGACGAGCTGCTGCTACACCGATGCGGCGAAGCGATACAACAGGATTGGATTTGGGGGATAGTCTGTTCGGTGATCTCGACGATAGCTTCGAGTTCGACAACGACGATACGCGACCAGGACTACGCTCAGCCGAAGCATCCTCTCTCAATATGAGCAGCTTCAGACACAGATCGCGTCAATCCAGTATCATTGGACGAAACGATCCTCCCATTAGACCCAGCAGTCGCGGTGGCAACACACCTAGTATCAGTTCCTCGCTTCACTTTGGCGCCTTCAAACGACGTGCACGAGAGCCAAGCATTCTGGGAACTGCGCGCAAACCTCGACCCGAAGAGAATTCCGTAAGACAGGAGCCGGATTCGGAGAGCGAGGACGAGGACGAGGACAATTTTATGCCCGAAGCTGAATCGACACCTCTCAACAACAGACGTCGGACACAGCCCAAAGCTGGGCTAGAGGTTGAAGTCCCAGCCTCTCCGGAAGCTTCCTCGGGACGGAAGCAAAGAAAACGAAAGAGTGAAGATGCGGTTCCAAGCAGCGATCGACCAGATAAGATATCGAGAATTGAGCAAGACGCGGAGGAAGCTTCAGAAGAAGAAGCAGAAGCAGGTCCTGCGCCTCAGGTAATTTCTGACGATGCAAGCGACTCTTCACTATCGGAGCTTGGGTCTCCCCTAGGACCTTCACCCGTTCTTATGGATCGACCTGTTACACCTATCAATGACGAGGAGCTCATGGCCTTGCCTGCAAGCAGTGATTCAGAAGACGCAAACTGGCCTGATATTCATACTTTGGCCAAACGACGCCGAAGGCACTCTGCCACAACACCTGTTCGCGCCGATAACCTCTCTGATGTCTCTTCACCCCCATCCCTAACCCACTCTCCTAATTATGCCGAAGCACACAAGACTCGAGGTCGAGCTGCGGCTCGACAGCAACCACCTTCACCAAAGATCACAACTGCCGCTTTGACAAG
This sequence comes from Fusarium verrucosum, assembly GCA_013623715.1. Lineage (NCBI taxonomy): Eukaryota > Fungi > Ascomycota > Sordariomycetes > Hypocreales > Nectriaceae > Fusarium > Fusarium verrucosum. The sequence continues at coordinate 60,398 of JABFFJ010000202.1, forward strand.
CCTGCTTCCGAAGCGCCATTATAAGAAGCAGCAAGATCCTCTGGGGCTAGAAAGTGATGACGAGCATGACACATCAGGTATCGGAGAGAATGAAGACGAACTGTCTTATATTGACAGTCGGGCTGCGCGTCGAAGACGAGGCGGACGGTCGACTAGTCGTGGAGGCGCAAAGCAACCGGGTTCGCGAGCTGGACGCTCAACACAGGCTCTCAAACCCAAGCAACCTGCGTCTGGCAAGCAAACAGGGCGCAACACTCAAACCTACTCACGCCGGTCATCGGATAAAGAGAACGAAAATGAGGAAGCCAGTGACGATGAGGACGAGAACAGTCGCTTCCCACCTCTCCCCGATGATACTTCTGAGAACGGAAGTGGCGAGAACCCAAGCACGCCCTCCGCTGATGAGCTCAAGAAGGCAGCAAGGAAGTTTAAGGAGGTCGACAGGTGGGAACTTGACTTTGAGGAGGTTACGCAGAGTTCGTCTCCACTTGCACGGTGAAGCCATGCAAATGATGCACAAGAACGGGGGCACCAAGTAATTTGAACGAAACAGGCCGATTTCGGGTCGAGCAGGCGTTGAGCGGGTTAGGAACAACTGTTTTCAAACAAAACCTTGGGAGTTACACAGAGGAGTAGGTTCGGTCAGGTTATCTCATGAAGGTCTGAATGATGTCTGTTTCGGGCTTGTATTTTTTTGTACTGCACTTGTTCGGTATAAGGGGGCAAGAAAGGAAAGGATACTTTTGGAATTTGAGACAGGGGAAGCTTAGGGTTGATGGGGTGTTCAAAGTGAACTCTTCTTTGATGATGACCTTTTGATATCAAACAATTAACTTTCTTGATTTGCGAATTTTGTGCTGCTCCATACAGATTTGTATGTATGTGCCCTTGACTCCCAAAACGCCGTATCTCTAGTCCGTTCTCTTACTGTACCATATTGTATTCATGCCCTTGGGTTGAGAGCCTCTGCCCGATGCTCTACCAGTGGTAATAACGGAGCTAAGACGTTGGGATCCCGCAGTGCGATGGTGACGTCGTCAGGCAATCTGCCAGACATGAGCAGTTTCTGGAGTATCGGAGTTAGTGATTGGCTTCATGTCATTATATGAACCAACGTACCCTCTTGACATTCTCATAAGTTTCTTCTTGCGCCGAGTATTCGCGAATAACCTCGTCTGTCTCGAAATCAACATAGACTCGAGTGTCACGTATCCGCAGCACGACATTATCCAGGCGCATGAACAACCGGCACAGCAATAGCATGCGCTTCTCATGTACACGAACTTTGACGCTGAAGATGGATATGCCGTTGTCGTCCAGCTCGCTCTCGTACAGCATGACCTCGTCGAAAAAGAGAATTGGGTCTCGGCGCTTCAGCAGCTCGATGGGAATCATCTTGTCGGTAGGCGCAAACTGCTTGGCCGAGGGATCGACGGATCCGGTGTATATCGTAGAGTAGCTCCAGTCGTAGGGCTTCACAACCTCCTTGATACCCTGTGTGGTGCCTTCTCGGGTGCTCTCCCAGTCTCGGGCATACGCGACCTTGAGCATATGGCGATCTGTCTTGTCGACAGCGTCGAGCGCATCCGGGGTGTTGAAGTTTAGGGACCAGCCTGAAGGGACATGCTCAATCCCGACAATATTGTCGCCAAAGATCATCTCGGGCATCGGAATTCCAATCTTTTCGGTGAGTGCATCGATGGTACCGGCCTTGGAGATGGGCAGCTTGCGTGTCGAGATGCGGAATCGGCTCTGTGTGTGTGTTGTCGTGGCCGAGGCGAGAGCCTGCGGCTTCGGGAAGGGTTCATTTGGGTCTGAGATGTGATTTTGCTGCATCTTGGGAGATGTGAGGCTTGTGCTCTGGAGATTACGAGGATGTTAGAATCAAGAGTTGAGATGAGATGCAAGTTGGAGAGCTGTTATGACGAGGTGGGGTGGGTGGGGTGCAGCGGAGCTGTCGTCCATACCTGTAAGATTCGGATATAGAATGCGAAGGGGATATTTGATGACTACCGATAGAGAATGTCTAGCTTAATCAGATGCATTATAGTCTTCTATCATTTACAGTCACTTCCTAGCTATTAATACAGGGTAGGTCTTGAAAATTTGTATGCAAGTTTCTGTTGCTATTAAGTGCTTTTATATGATTTGCCCCGCTACTGCGCACCTCCTGTACAGATATGTACACTCGCCCATCTTATCAATCACCAGTCCCACACGTCAGTTCAAGAATAGCTGACCAATCATGTCAGGAGCCCAAGACCGCAACTCAATATTCGTATCCATATAGATCTCAATAAAGCATCAGAAAAACTGTTGAATCGAGGCAAACATAGTTGTACATGCGTAAATGCATGTAAGGTGCGCCAGAAGGACCCAGCGAATCTCAAGAGTGTTGCTCCATTTCCCAGTCGTCGTCACAGCTGCTGAATCACCAGCAGGACTGTGACAGAAGGCGAGAAATGCCCATAAACGAGAGTGTCTGCAAACCTTGTGTACAAATCTATTGGAGGAGGAACTAACTTTGACAAGATGAGGAGAAGGGTCACGGGAGACGTGGATGCTTGAGTGTGTGATCATGGAGTGACGTCTGAGCTACTCTGCATCACGGCCATACTCAAGATGTGACTAACGTGCACTTGCTCTGCCCCTTTCAGATCTATACTTGAAAGGCCAAATTCTAGCTTGTTTTCCGCCATAGGCAGTGATTAAAGCTTGAGTGGCCATGATGCTGCCGTAGCCGAAGTTCGCAGCATGAACAGTCACTCTTCGGGTCTTCTTTTAATAAAGTTATCAAGTATGAGTCAGATTGGATGCTCTTCTTCAAGGATTTGCTACTTCGTAAATGCAGCTGTGTTGTCTTGGTGATGACTTCCTATGTTCGTCACGTTTATGAAGAAGTGAGCCCTATGGCAGGTCATTGTTTGTCTTGAGAATTCAAAATGGCGTCAAGTCACAACACACACTTCGATTTACTTTGAACTTTTTGTATAATAAGCTCGATGTATATACAAATCACCCAAAGAAAAAACGCTGCCCAGGCAACACCTGTCAATGTCCGAACTTTAACAATGATAAGATTGACATGAAGATTGGGAACACGCACCCTTTTTCCGACCCATTGCCTATTACTTCCAGCTTCTTGTCCAGATATTTAGTCCCAGCTCCACTCCTATCTTCTTCTTTCTACTTCTCAGTTCCCGGCAACGAGCGACCAGCAATCATCTTGTTCAGACGTGGACAGCCCGTCCTATATCTTCCACCAAACTCGATTGAGATTTATACATTCGTAGCGACTTCACAGCTATCTCACACTTTAGCGGCTTAAATAAGCCTTCTTTTCGAGTACACATTATTATTTTGTTCTTGAATACCACTGGTCATCTCGTTGTATAGCCCATCACCATCCATTCCAAGACATCATCAACCAAAAGCCAGGATTCGGCATTGAACAAGTAAGTAGATCTTGTCCTACTGATTTATTATTCAACTCTAACGTATGAAGATTATTCAAATCCTACATTATCGGGCATCAGGACACTCTCTGAGCAACCGTCCATATCATCAAACACGATTTACACCCACCATTTGAGTCACAGACGACTTTATCTATCCAGAATCCTTCATATTCAACACATACATATCATTTGCAATAAAACTCAGCACTATAACCGAAAAAGCATCTGAGATCCCCAAGACAAGATGGTTTCTGAAGCTGGCCCCTCGAGTTCTTCCTCGGCAGATACCCTTTCCACTTCTTTGATTCGTCCTGTCACAGTTTCTTTCTTCTCTCCCGTGGCTTCTGCCCTCTTTCGAAGCGCACCGCTTGGTACATGGCTTGCTTTCATCAGAGATGTTGGCTTCTATGAGGACGAGAGAAACCCAGTGCAAAACCTGGAAGACAAGAAGGCTCGCCTACAGCAATTGGATACACATACCAGCGATGCTCGTCTAGAGGAATGGGATATAGCATGTACTAACAATTGCCCAAAGGCAAATGAATGCTATAGCGTCAGTTGCCAAGATTGTATGGTACAATTCATGCGTCAGTACGAGGCCGAGATGGACATGCTGGAAAATGCAGAAGCTTTCAACACCGGGAGATTCAACCATCCGTCTCAAATGCCAGACAGCCCTGATGGAATTGTCTTTCCTGGTCTGTCAATCAGAAACATCACGGAGAAATTGATACAATGTTTGAAGCGAGCATGCCTTGAAAGCTTCGAGGAGATATTCCCATCCTGCTCATTATATCTCTTGGCTGGCCTGGTACTTGATCAGTCTGCAAAGTATGGATACGATGAGCTACAGAAGGGATACCTCGCTTGGCGCCAGATCTGGCACAGGTTCAAGGTGAATTCGAGCCCTGAGCCTATCACCAACGCGAAGCCTTACATCAAGCATATCGTCTCCCGTTACTTGCCAACTTTGAATATGTGGGGAGACATTATGAATGACCATACCCTCTTCTCCCAGGGATTATTGGCGATGGGGGATCTGGTGAACCTCTATGGCCTTGATATCAGGGCCATTGAGTACTTGATCACTTATTATCGTGACTGGAAGAAGGAGATTGATATTCTTCAGGACTTTGTTGGTCTGAAACTCTCCGCCCTTAGTTCACAATCCAATGCGGAGTTGATAACCGTCATTATTCGTGTCAACGCCGGGCTCATGGGCCTGATCACCGCTGAACTCGAGTTCGCAAAAGATCCAAGAGTTTTAAAGAAGTTGGCCCGAGACGAAGCGGAAGAGTACGCCAGGGGTCGTTTTCGGTATCTTTGGGAAGCTCTCTGCAACAAGTACTGGCGGCAGAACCCACGCAACCAGCTTGTAGCTGCCGCCAGGATACAATCCTGATGAGCACCCGGTTTTTATAGGCATTGAAGGGCAGGGCTGGAGTTTTGGGACATTCATGCCACCTCTTTAAGAAGTATTAGTTCTGTTCTAGCATCTCGTGATTTTGTTTTCTTTTCCTTTTCAAGCAGACCTAGCAATTTGGGAGTTGGGTGAACTGGTCTATATCTTGTCATTGTTTTTGGAATCAAGATGGAAGATATACCCAAGGGATCAAAACAGAGCTCATCGTTAATTATATTTTAATCTACCACACTTCGTCTGTCTCTCAAGAAATCATCATCTCTTTTCTTGCTCAGTTCTGCCAGTAGGCTCAGCCTGACATGTGCCTTTCGGTTAGAAGTCCTGCACAAATCGTGTTCAGGCGAGCAGTGTCTTGGTGGGTTGAAACACTCAGTCATGAAGACCACTAACGGATCAGAAAATGTTTGGACCAATGGATCGCTGCTCTCCAAAGCCATACGAATGGACAAGGTGGATGTAATATACGGACTGGACCCTTCGATACACTAAAGAGGATTGCGAGGACGGAATAAGTCGTTGTTATCGGACTCAACGCTACCCTGTAACGACCACCAATTCATAGCGAGAATATTGTGAGTATAAGACTGATTATTGGAAAAGTAAACTACCAAGAAACATACATAACACTTCCATAGCTATCTAGGTAGGTAACCTTAAGAGGTCGCACTGTTGATTATCCTCACAACTATCCGTACCCTCGAGACAGGCCCCACCTCCACTTAAACCTCCGGCTATCCACCGATAAGCATCCTTATCAGTCCGCTCCATCAACTTTTTTTCCTTTGCGCAGGCAGTCAAACCAGCCCGTCTTTAAACAACACCAACACCAGAATCACCAACATCACGACACAATGCGGCCCCTCACAGAAAAGGAGACCCAGACTCTCTTCGAGAAGCTGGCAAACTACACCGGCGGATCCCTCAAGAACCTCATCGCGCCTCTCGATGACTCCCCCAACGCTGATCGCTATGTCTTCCGCCTCGTTCGCGATCGTGTTTTTTACGTCCGCCTCTCTATCGCCAACATGGCTACTTCTATTGCGCGCGATAAGCTCCTCTCCCTGGGAACCTGCCTCGGTATGCTGCCTCTTCAAATAACACCCATTGGATCTTGACTAACCGCAAAAACCTTACAGGCAAGTTCACCAAGACGGGCAAGTTCCGTCTGCATGTCACAGCCCTCCCCATCATCGCCGAGCACGCCCGCTACAAGATCTGGGTCAAGGAGAACGGAACTATGCCATTCCTCTACGGCAGCAACATCGTCAAGGCACACGTTGGTCGCTGGTCCGAGGACTGCCCCGAGCACCAGGGAGTTGTTGTCTACAGCATGAACGACACACCACTCGGCTTCGGTGTCACAGCCCGCAGCACTGCCGAGGCCCGAAGATTGGATCCTACCGGAATTACGTGCTTCAGACAGGCGGATTGTGGAGAGTACCTCCGTGACGAAGACAACTTGTTTGCGACGGGCTAGAGGGGACACTGAGTTTGCTTTGTCTGGCGTTGGGGCTATTTTTTATCATTCATTCTTTGGCGTTGAGAGTGAGGGAAAAAGCAACTTGCGGCCAAGTCAACCATGCTTGGATTATTTGGTAGATTGGTAGATATCATCGTCATCGTCATCAAAGCGCTGCATATGTTGAAATGTATTCGCTTGCCCCATTTTGTCCATTTTTGAAACCACCTCCTTTGTCCTTCATGCCATCACCGCCCCATTGATCTCTCGAGCTGGACTCACAGGCCTGCTGTCTCTCTTAAAGAAACCGACGTGCTGCCGGTGAGCGACATATTCGCTATCAGCATAACCAAGAATCTTCTCGATCTCCACGCTCTGCTTTCCCTTAATCCGCGCGATCTCAGCAGCGGCATAGTTAACCAGAGCTCGGCCGACGTCTTCAGGGGTACCCTCCCACATTTTGCCATCGGGACCAGGAGTTGAGCGCCGCTGGACTGCTACGAGACGCACCACCTCCTGCTGGGCAAAGTTGCCCTCCACATCGACAACACCGACCGGGAGCAGACCCGCCTTTCTAATAAGGGCCTTATAAGCTCCCGAGTCAATGTAAAGGGTGCCGTGAGGATGAGGAGTGTGAAGTAGCCAGAAGTGACGGTCCCTAATGGGGTCGTCGGCGGGGATGAAGCGAGTGTGCAGAGGGGGCCAGGGGGCGCCATTGGAGGTAGAGAGGGTCAGAGCTGATGCTGACCGTGACAAGCCTTCAGCACGCTTATCTGGACTGGGAGGAGTGTTTCCTCTTTGTATTGACTGCAGGTACTGCACAATGTGGAGCACGTTTCCTGGGTTGGAAGACCTCGTAATGATGGTGGTGACACCAGCCTGAGTGCCCAGCCTAGCGGCAATGATCTTGGTGCTCATGCCTCCTGTTCCAAGGGATGAGCCAGCACTTGAGACTATGAAGAATTAATCGTCAAAATGAGGTATCGTGTGGTTTGAATATGGATCTTACCATCAGCTTGAAGTGCCGCAATATCATCCACCACCTCAATAGGCTTAGCATCTGGGTGGGTTCGGGGGTTCTTGTCATAGAGACAGTCGACATCCGTCATCAAGAAAAGCATATCAGCGTGGATCATGGCGGCAGTGATAGCAGAGAGAGTATCGTTGTCACCGAACTTGATTTCGGAAACAGCGAGAGTGTCGTTTTCGTTAACAATGGGGATGACACCCTGCTCCAGAAGGGCATGGAAGGTGTTTTGAGCGTTAAAGTATCTGGTTCGCTATAACATTTTGTTTTAGTTCATAGTCGGTGACATGACCCAAGGTTGACCTACGTCTGCGATATCATTTCGAGTAAGGAGAATCTGAGCAATTGGCTGCCTGAGATGAGTGAACAGGCTATCCCATAGACTCATGAGGCGGCATTGTCCGATCGCTGCGAGAGCCTGCAGACATTCACGTTAGTTAGATAACCACCAATGGCCAACAAAGACATCCGCTTCCAACCTGTAGCTGTGCGAGATGCTTAGGTCGCTTCTCTACATCCATACGCCGGAGTCCGACTCCGATAGCGCCCGACGAAACAATGACGACTCTGTGGCCATCTTTGCGAAGCTTTACAGCCGTGTCAACAATGAGTGTGAGAATCGGAAGAAGCGGTTCATGGGTCGTCTCATCGACAATAGAGCTCGTTCCTGTATAAAGGTCGGTGTTAGTGGGGTGATGAGCCAAGCTTGGTGTTGAGTCGTGAAAAGTAGATTAAACTCACCAAGCTTAATGACGATGGTCGAGGACTTTGTCCCGTTTCCTCTCATGACTGCGAGATTTAGAAAAAAAGGAAAACAAGTCAGTTAATGCCGCTTTGGGGTATGATGCAGCGCTTGTAAGAAAGGTAGGCGCTTTCACATGCGTGTTCTACACATGCAAGAAGTGCATATATATAGGTATGTACGGAACAAGTTCAACGAGACGGACTCTTCTTCCGCAACAAGATTCAAAAAGAAGATGAATGAAGCAAAAGAGAGGAGAAGTTGAGAGAAATTCTTACATTGAAACATGCTTTCACTTGTCATTTTCCCCGTGCGCCCTTGTCGCTCTGAGTGTGGAACCGAGGATGAGATAGGATAGGATAGGACAGGATGTTATGTATGGTAGGTATGGTATAAGATGGGATGTGAGTGGAAGTGTCAGGATGTTTGGAGCTGGAGCTGGGCAAATGTTGGTCGATAGTCGAGTTGATTGGACTGTGCTCCTGTGTCCTTGCTGAATAGTTCCCCAGACCCCGATGTCGCCCGGGAAAATAGCACGAATGGGGTCTTGTTCTCGGAAAACTGGGCCAATCAGCCTCTTCACCGCCTGTCCGAATCGGGTCATCGGGTGGCAGAATTGGCACAGTTGAGGCTACTGAAGTCTGAGGCTAAAGCCTTGTGAGAAGGTCAAGAGAGCTCAATTCGAGCTTCTGAGTCTTACACCGAAGAGCTACCGAGTACCCTTCCCGGCGCCGGAACAGGCATTGACATACCTAGAACACACATACGTTTATTGCGAAATGTCATCTGATTCTACTCCTCCTCCAGGCGCCCCTGTTGGAGCGCCAAGTGCCTCCAATGCAGAAATCAAGAACGACCCTGCAAGAACCGGTTTTTCTCCAGAGATCTCATGGTGGATGAACTACTTCAAGATGATCTCGGGCCAAATGACACCCGAGGGCAAATTCCACTTCCGAGAACAGACGTACGAGCTCGAGGAAGAAAAAGACTGCAAGTCCTGCGAGAAGCATCGCGACTGGCTCTTCACCTACTCTCCCATCATTCGCTTCATGTCCGAGAAGATCCAGGCCCTCAATGGACGAATAGACCCTTCCAATGTTTACTGCCTTCGATGTCCCTCGTATCTCAAGGCTGATGGCTCCGTCCAATATCAATCTGGCGGATTCAGCCCCAACTTCGGCGTCCTGATATGCGCCAACCACATTAAAAATCGGAAACATCTGGAGGATACGCTTGCACATGAGATGGTGCATGCCTGGGATCATGTCCGATGGAAGGATGTCGACTTTGCTGGCGACAAGAACTTGAAGCATGCCGCATGCACAGAGGTTGGTTGTCCATCTCCACAGCCCAAGATGTTGTCTATGATACTGACTGCTGATCTCAAAGATCCGAGCTTCGATGCTCAGTGGCGAGTGCAGATGGGCCAAAGAAGCTTTTGTTCGTGGAAACTGGAAGTTGACACAGCAATTCCAGGATTGTGTCCGTAAACGAGCCATTGATTCCCTCAGAGGCAGAGCCGCATGCAAGGACGACTTGCAAGCAACTAAAGTTATCAACCAAGTATGGGATTCATGCTTTGCAGACACCCGGCCATTCGATGAAGTCTATCGATGATTGATTGGCAGCAACCTACTCTGCTATGAAACTTGTACGATATCCAAGACGGGCGAGAGGCGCTTTTGATGAAACATGTATGATGCTCTCTGCTGTATACTCCAATACTATCAATAATACCCCTTGAGATTCTGAAGCAATTTTGCATTCACTTTAAAAATTCTGAAATGATGCCACAAAAAGACAGGCCCCGTACTCCAACTGATGCAAGCGGTCAGGTTCCGTCCTTGATTATTAGAAATCAATCAATCAATCGAGCAATCGCCAATAAACGCCTTTCAACTTCTCCATTCGCCCGTGCATATTGCTTGTCATTAAATCGTTATAGCCCCTTCTCGCGGTTAGAGGCGCGTTCACCCTTAACGCAGTGCTTGATGATCCAAGGGTGCTGCTGGATTTGCTCAAGAGGGATTCGCTTCTCAGGATCCAACACGAGGAGCTTCACTTTTGTTAGTGGCATCATCTTATAACGGAACGGCAAAGTTACATACCTTCTTGATGAGGTCAGTAGCCTCAGGGCTAACCCAGGAAGGAATCGACATGTCGGCACGAGCAATCCTTCGTTGAGTCATCACTGGCGTATCCTCGAAGGGTGCTTCGCCCACGAGGAACTCATACGTTAGGACACCCAAGCTCCACAAGTCAACCTTCTCGTTGTAGAAGTTATCAGAGGTGCCGGGCTTGATCATCTCCGGGGGGAGGTAGTCAAGAGTTCCGCACATGGTCTTTCTTCGGTTGTTGGGGGCGTGTACACTCCATCCGAAATCCGAGATCTTGATCTCACCATGGATACCGACCAGGATGTTCTCGGGCTTGATATCTCGGTGGATGACATGCTTTCGGTGAAGGTATCGCAATGCCGACGCCATCTGGGCAATGTACTGGGCGGCCTTCCACTCGGGGAATCGGCTCTCCTTTCGAAGATGCTTGTACAGTTCGCCCTTGCCGGCGAATTCGAGGATCAGAAAGACTCGCTTGCTGTCATGGAAGTGGCCATATAATTGTAGAATGTTGGGATGCCTCAGGTTACTTTGAATCTCGATCTCTCGACGAACCTGCTTCTCAACACGGCCTGCTTGTAACTCGTTCTTGTGAAGGACCTTCAGGGCGCAGATGAAGCCTGTTGTTCTCTCTCGAGCCAGGTATACTCGTCCAAACTTGCCCTTACCTAGTGGGCGGCCAATCTCAAACATGCCAAGGTGAAACTGCTTAGGGACACTGAGCTGTTCAGGCAGTGTAACTGATTTCCGGTCCTCTGAGGCCTCGTCCGATGTCCGTGAGGAAGAAGGAAGGGCCTTTCTAGTAGGAGATGGAGGAGGATTGGCTTTTCGTTGAGCTGCCTGGGACGGCAACATGACAGCGGCGTTGGCATTGCTGCTTTGTGACTGGAGGGCGACCTTGAAGAGGTTGGGACGAGAGGCACCGTGGATATTTTGGGACGTTGTAGAAGAGATAGTCTGTCCATGTCAGCAATCAAGCAACCGTCAAGAGGTAAAAGCAAACACACCTTGGTCTTGCTGTAGAGCTTGGAGCCGTCGCCGAGGGGATCGTTCTCATCGTTGACGGACATACGCTCGAAGCGTGCCTCGATGGTACGGGTAGCCATAACTGATGTGAAGGGTCGGATAGGATGGGCTGTTGATGTTAGTGAAAGATGGACGGAAGTTGAAGAAAGACGATGGATTAGTGCCTTTTTGAACGGTTCGGTTCCGGTGCGGTAAGGCAGCTCGTTAAGCTGGGGTTGGAAACCAGCTAGTATAAACATTCAGTTGCCGGGCAACCCTGGCCGCCCTGGACCGGAAACGGCGAAATCTGGGGCGAGTTTGAGATTGGACCACCACGGCAGCTGAAAATAATCATAGGTAATTTCATAATTAAATAAAGCTTTTTATGAAAGAGATTTGGATACTGAATGATTTTGACGAAATGTGATGACGAAATATACCAGGATTGCTGGTTCGGAGCCTACCTCCCTACCTTGGTGAATGAATCTCGTCCATTTACACCTGGAGATGTATTCAACGTCTCTTACAGCAGCCCTACCCTCCTAGGCAGCTCTTTGCTACTCTTATAATTATATCTACCTGTAGATTAGCAACGGATGAACAGGATCTCATAACCTGTCTGTTGTTGCAGAGGCATGGCCAAAGAGATCTTGCCAAGGAGATCTTGTGCCATAATCGATCTACCATACTTGATCCTTTAGGTATTTTCGGATATAACAAGCCTGGTAGATTTCATACCTTGTACCCAGGTAGTATACTACCTTAGGATAGTGCGGGACAAAAAAAAAGTCAGGCATATTTTAGGTAAACAGCTGCAGACGATAGTTAACAGATAGAACTCCCGTCTCTCTTTTTAGGGTCTTTAACCACCAAACATCGAATCAGCATTCGGCAGACGCCAGAGAAACTTGCAAAACCCCCCCACCATCCATACCAAGCAGAAAGACCCAGTCAGACGTTGACTGACTGACTGACCTGACAGCAACCATCAAGCTACTAACGCTACGAGGTTGAGTTTTGTGACTCACGCCCTCTATCCTCTCTCTACCTTAATCTATTCATCTTTAAAATCAGGGTGGATGAAGCCAATTCGTCTCTCATCACTATCTTCAACCTCGTTGCCAACAACAGTAACAACAAGCTTTTCCACCTTATCAAGGCAGCTTAGTTTGTCACGCCTTGGCCCCAGGTTCCGGTTTGCGACCTGTGTAAAACCACCCCGCACTGTCGTCGACTCTCGCACATTTGCGACCTCACGACCCCTCAACGCTTTTCAACTTCAAAAGTCACAGAAGCGCCAAGCCCCAAAAATGACTTCCACCGCGACGACCCTCAAGGGCCAGCCTCTCGATAAGGCCATCCTCGAGTCTATCCTCCGACGCCGCTTGTTTTATACCCCCTCCTTCGAGATCTACGGCGGTGTTGGTGGCCTGTTCGATTATGGTCCTCCTGGTTGTGCCCTCCAGGCCAACATCATCGATGTCTGGCGCAAGCACTTCATTCTCGAGGAGGATATGCTCGAGGTTGACTGCACTGTCCTGACACCCCTCGAGGTTCTCAAGACCAGTGGTCACGTCGACAAGTTCGCCGATTGGATGTGCAAGGACCCTAAGAACGGCGAGATTCTTCGAGCCGACCACTTCGTCGAGGCCATCCTCGAGGCCCGACTAAATGGTGACAAGGAGGCCCGTGGCCAGAAGGTGGAGGATAAGGAGGAGGACCCCAAGAAGAAAAAGAAGAAGGCCAAGACTGAGGCTGTCAAGCTTGACGATGCCGTTGTCAAGGAGTACGAGGAGGTTCTCGCCAGAATCGACAACTACGGTGGCCCAGAGCTCGGTGAGCTCATCAAGAAGTATGACCTCAGAAACCCTGCTACTGGTGAGCAGCCCGGACAGCCCGTTTCTTTCAACCTCATGTTCCAGACCTCCATTGGTCCCAGCAGCAACTACCCTGGTTACCTCCGACCCGAGACTGCCCAGGGCCAGTTCCTGAACTTCGCCAAGCTCCTCGAGTTTAACCAGTCCCAAATGCCCTTCGCCTCTGCCTCCATCGGCAAGTCATATCGAAACGAAATCTCCCCTCGCGCTGGCCTTCTGCGAGTCCGTGAGTTCCTCATGGCTGAGATTGAGCACTTCGTCGACCCCGAGGGTGGCAAGAAGCACCACCGATTCCACGAGGTTGAGGATGTTGAACTTGTTCTTCTTGACCGTGATACCCAGCTGTCTGGCAAGACTCAGACCAGGACTCTCAAGATTGGCCAAGCTGTCAAGGACGGCCTTGTTGACAACGAGACTCTGGGCTACTTCCTCGCCCGAATTCACCAGTTCTTGGAGAAGATCGGTGTTGATAAGACAAAGCTGCGATTCCGTCAGCACATGGCCAACGAGATGGCCCATTATGCTACTGACTGCTGGGACGCCGAGCTCTTCACCAGCTCTGGCTGGATCGAATGTGTCGGATGTGCTGACCGAAGTGCCTACGACTTGAGCGTGCACGCTAAGAAGACCGGTGCTCCTCTTGTCGTCCGTGAGCAGCGCGAGACTCCTCTCGTCATTGAGGAGTGGCAAATCGATATCCAGAGAAAGAAGTTCGGTCCCCAGTTCAAGAAGGACGCCAAGGTTGTTGAGAATGCCCTCATGGCTACATCACAAGAACAGCGAGAGAAGCTGGCCAAGGAGTTGAGTGACAATGGCAGCATCACACTCGAGGTCGCTGGCGTTGGTGACGGTAAGGTCCAGGTCAACAAGGAATCTGTCATCATCGAGTTCCGCAAGAGGGTGGAGAACACCCGCGAGTTTGTGCCCAACGTCATCGAGCCTTCATTCGGTATTGGCCGTATCCTTTACTCCTTGATGGAGCACAGCTTCTGGACTCGTGGCAGTGACGGTGGCGATGAGGCCCGTGGTGTAAGAATCCCCCCTGATTATGAAGATGAACGATTGCTAACATGTAAAAGGTTCTATCTTTCCCTCCCACTGTGGCCCCCACCAAGGTTCTGCTTGTTCCCCTCTCTTCCAACGCCCAGTTCAAGCCTCTCCTTAAGCAGCTCTCTCAGCGCCTTCGCAGCGCTGGTATCTCTAGCCGTGTTGATGACTCTTCTGCCAGCATTGGTAAGCGATACAGCCGAAACGATGAGCTCGGTACTCCTCTCGGCATCACTGTCGATTTCCAGACAGCTCAAGACGGCACTGTCACCCTTCGAGACCGTGACAGCACCAACCAGGTCCGAGCCGAGCAGGAGAAGATCATCGATGCTATCAAGTCGCTTGTGGATGGCAGCAAGACTTGGACTCAGATTGAGAGTGAGCTTCCCAAGTTTGAGGGCCAGGAGGTTGAGGTCGCTACACGATAGAGTAGAAATGGATACAGGAAATGTAAGATAGATGCCGTACTGGCACAATGGATCGTCAAAATCGTGAACGTCAAGAAAGGAGTTGGGATTTGTCAGGTTGAATCTACGGATAACAAGACAAGACAAGACGTAAAAGCTGGTATACTAGAGAAAAATGGAAAAGTTGCCTCCTGTCAGATTTGGGTTCCTAACAATGTCGGCCTTCTTGTGGCCCAGCTATTCACCTATTTCTTTGGCTGTCTCTCGCTGGTTGTCGTTATGCCATAGTTGGGCCTTGGGGATTCTCCTGAATTCAATAGCGTGCCAATGATTATGATCCAGAGCTCGGATGAGAAGCCAGGACCTCAAGGATCTGCAAGTAATTTGGCGGAGACAGAAAGTTCCGGCCAGAGAACTCCCAGAGCTCATAAAACCCGATATTGTGGTTGTATGGCCAGTGTCTCGCGTGAATGATTTAACTGGTATTTTACGAGACAGATAGTATGACTTCTCCCTTTAACGGGGCCTGATCCTAGACATAAGATTGGAGAAGTTGAGATTAGGTTGCAATGGCGGACTTTGGTTGCAAAGGAAAAGCTGATGGCCTAGGTATCTCCAGTTTAACTGTGAAGATAGACAGGGTTCTACCATGATACTGTAGACCATAACCATGATAACCATGTTATCACAATTAAGTCAAAGCACCAATGATTGCATCTTGCGAATCAAGATCGTTTTATTGATGATAGTCGAGCACTCAGATGACGTTGATTCATTGAGGAGCGTCGTCTGGTATGGCCTGGGCTCCAAACATTGGCGGCTATTTGACGCCATGGGTAGTGGAAACCTTGTCTTGTCTTGCCTTTGGATATGTGTTCTTGGCATCCATGAGCATCAAGCTTGTGCGACCGAGGTGGTCAGGCAATCAGGAGAGTGAACCTGGCTATAAGACAAATAATATAGGCTTGGTATCCGTAGACGCGTTCTCGTATTCCTCATCACTCAGAGCTGCCACAACTGCTGAAAGACATGGTTCCTTGTGTATTTCTTAGACATGGCAATTCTTTGAATTGCCAACGTCAGAGGTCGAGACGCCTATGACGGCTGGATGAGGAATGGTGCGTGGTGCGTGGCAATGGGCGCTTGAAACGCAACAACAGGCGACCTTGGCACCAGTAAAACGAATCTTTCGAACACTAAGATCTGATAATGGTTGCAATGCCAGGCAAATCGTGTATCACAAGTTGAATAGACCAGTAGATATTCATCAACAAGGCGGTTCCTGAGTCGGTAAGTATGCCATATGCATGTAGATACAGGATGAAGCTGGAGACTTCACTTCCATTTGGTCAACGGCCCGTGCCATGACCAGTATTGGCTCAAGATTGGGTTGGATTCTCATGATCAGCATAAAGAAGGTGGGGGGCACTATCTTCTCAATAGGTATTTTAGTAGTTGTTGTGAGCTGAAGTCCCGCCTAAACTGCATATTAGGTTCGGTTGGTTATTGGTTTCCATGAATGCACTTAGTAAACGAATACATGTAGTGGATGATTATCAGTGCGGCTCTCAATGAATCTCATGCACATTAAAAAGTGCCCCAGGTTAACTTCCATCCTTCCAATGCAAGTAATTGGACCCTATCACCTTCAGCGGGCAACGGGCATGCATTGGTAATCTGGAATCCAGGGGTTGAACCCCACTAAAGTCTTAGATGCCTTACCTGAGGAGAGTTGGAGCCCAGCTACAGGCACTGACCATCTATTGCCGCCGGGCAGTGAGTTGGGTTCCATTGAGTTACAGTGCAGCAGGTGCAGAGGGAACGCCACCTACTGGAACTTCCCCATCCCTCTTGATCTGACACTTCTGCGGTGGGAAGGTACTGTAGGTACCTTACCTAGGGGTCATTTAATCCTCCTTCCCTTCCCCACCCTTCCTTCTTCGCTTCCTCTTTCTCCTACAAACGTCCAAACTTGGAAGGCCACTCACTCCCCATTCAAACCCACCTGGCCTTTCATTCATATCCATACATACCTACATACATACTGTCTGCATCTCTTCTCCCTCAAACCTTGATACTCGCCTTCGCTTTCGCGGCTTCTGGTTTCCATCACCAGCAGCTAATAGAGTTGCACCGACGCTTAAACCCCGTTCTTACCGGTGAACTTTCTTGCAACGTGCGCCATCCAGCATCCATCATCCCAGTCCCAGTCCCAGTCCCGCAAGAGCCAGCGCACCTCCACTCCAAATCTGCCCCCAGTGCGTGTCACTGGCAAGCTACCTTGTCTACCTCGCCTACCTACTCTGAGTCTGACCCTGACCGCTGCTCCGACACAATTTTCGAATACATGTCCTCTCTATTCGGTCGCTGAGAAGGCCTTTTTCTGCGCCCAAGATCAATCTTTGTTTGATCTTTGTTTGGGTTGTTGAAACATTGTCGACATCAGACCGCCCAGAGCCCCTTGAGCGCTCCCCAGTCGGTTACCTCCCACCGCTCGCGATCAGATCTGGGAGCCAGCAAGAAGCGTACGACCCGTCATAAAACTGCTTCCGTATCATTTTCAGACGGTCTTATTTTTCCTAGTCACAATCAATAACTTACTGCGTCTCGCAGTAAAAGTAATTCAAGATGGCTCAAAACAGGTACGTTGATTCTCCTTATACGGCGGCATGAGGCAGCGCCTCGCGGCAACAAGGCGGGGTGAAAGTTGCCCCTTCTTTCGGGCAGCACTTGCTTGTGCTCCTGGCTCTGGAAATCAATATCTCGATTCAACGGATGGATTTCGCCGCGGCGCTGCCTTTATCTTGCTTGACACTGCCAGCAATACTTACTTCAGGGGGCGACGACCTTCTTGAAGAGGGGTTACTCAGTGTCAACACAAGACACAAATTAGATCGCGTGTACAAGTTCAACAACTAACACCATGCAGTATGTATTCGTCCGGACAATTCATGAACCCAGGCCCTGCGCCTCGGCCTCCAAACGATCGACCACGATTGAACCTAACGCCCAATGTCAACCTTCCAGGAAGCATGGCCAACATGGCGATTTCCCCTATCCGAAGTACCGCAACCTCGACGTACACCGGCTCAACTATCTCGCTTCCGATCGCCCGCCAACAGTCCAACAACACCGATGGTCTAGGCGGAGTCGCCGTTAAGAAGGAGGGTTGGGCGTCAGTCAAGGAGAGCAAGAATTTTATCCAGCCGTGGAAACAAAAGTACCTAATCCTCCGCAAAGAGTCGCTCGATTTTCACAAAACCGAAGGTGGTAAGGTTTCATACACACTGTACCTGAGGGATGTAGTCAACGTCGGACGAGTCGAAGCCGCCGGCACCATCTTCGAGATCAAGCGCAAACCAGATGGTTCTTCTAGCAGCCCCGGCGATGATGATGGTCAGACCAAGACCCTCCAGATCAAGGTAAAGAGTGATGATGACTTGTACGAGTGGATTGATTTCATCTATGGTGCCTGCCCAGGCATGGGCGGAGTCAGCAACCCTACTAACTTCTCTCACGCCGTGCACGTTGGTTTTGATCCCAAGACCGGAGAATTCGTCGGTCTTCCTCCGGAGTGGTCGAAGCTCCTTAACTCATCAGCCATCACCAAAGAAGATTATGAGCGCAACCCTCAAGCCGTCTTCGAGGTTTTGGACTTCTACACCGATCTCGCCAAAAGAGCTGAGAATCCCAACCAGTACCCGAGTTTGACACCAACTCCTCCTGCTCAGAGCCAGGCCAACAAACAGCTTGGGTATGGCAGTGGTGCTTCTGTGGCACCTCCTCGACCTGCGCCTCCGGCTGCTTCTCAGCGTCCAGGTTATCCCGCTGCTTCCCAACCTAACCCCAATGCTCCGCGCCGCCCTGCTCGACCTGATGAGCGTCCTATTCAGCAGGACCAGCAGCAGCAATACCAGCAACGCCAACAGATGCAACAGATGTCTCCTAGCTATCAAACTCAAGACGCCTTGAGAGAGGAACAGCGTAAGAAGCAGTTGGAGGCGCAGAGACAACGGGAGCGTGAGATTGAAGAGCAGAATCGACGTGACCTTGATGCCTACAATGCTTCTCTCCCCAAGACCAAGGTTCCCCTTGCTCAGCAGGAGATTGGTGGTGGCGGTTATGGTTCATCGTCTTCTCCCCAGCCCAACCGCTACAACCCCACCCGAGCAGCCCCTCCTGCGCCAAAGACATCGCAACAGCAGAGCAACCTTCAGGCACAGCGACCTGCTCCTTCACCCCCCACCTCTCAACGACCATCGCAGTCCAGCTCTGGTGCTCTAAGAGACCCCAATCAGGCACAGCGAACTCCTCGCGCCGACAATGCTCAAGGCCACGCAAATGCACCTCGGTATGCCAACGGAAGCCAGTCATCTCAGCCTCGACAGCCCCAGCAACAGAGTCCGTCCTCGCGCTTGCCGGCCCCCGTGAAGCCCCTCAATGTTGCACCCAAGCCTAGTCAGTCCCAACAGCAAGCCGACGGCGTTAAAGCCGCTGAGGCTGCCCTGACTGCCAAGCCATCACCTTCAGAGCGTAAACAGGATGTTAGAATGTCTACTATGTCTGAGAATGAGGTCATGGCCAAACTTAAGGAAGCCGTCTCCAAGGACGACCCCAACATCTCCTATTCTAAGCAAAAGAAGATCGGTCAGGGTGCATCTGGATCCGTCTATGTTGCAAAGATCAAGGAGACAGCAGTGGGTATTGCCCGCGATATACTGCGTGCCCAGGGTCCTCGAGCCCAGGTTGCCATCAAGCAAATGGATCTCGCACATCAACCTAGAAAGGAGCTTATTGTGAACGAAATCATGGTTATGAAGGATAGCCGGCACCGCAACATTGTTAACTTCCTGGATGCTTTCCTGCGTAACAACAATGCAGAACTCTGGGTCGTCATGGAATTCATGGAGGGTGGTGCCCTTACCGATGTTATTGACAACAATCCATCTATTTCCGAAGAGCAAATCTCCACTATTTGCCACGAGGTAAGTCCCTTGTTCTCATATACGGCCATTACTAACAGTATCAGACTTGCCGCGGATTGCAACACTTGCATTCGCAAAATATTATTCACCGTGATATCAAGAGTGACAATGTTCTATTAGATGCCCGTGGAAACGTGAAAATTAGTAAGTCGATTGGCAGAAGCAAAACCAAGTCCATGATTCTAACGTGTATGCAGCCGATTTTGGTTTCTGCGCCAAACTCACAGAGACAAAGTCCAAGCGAGCCACCATGGTGGGAACCCCCTATTGGATGGCCCCCGAGGTTGTCAAGCAGAAGGAATACGGCCCTAAAGTCGATATTTGGTCTTTGGGTATTATGGCCATCGAAATGATCGAGTCCGAGCCACCATACCTCAACGAGGAACCCCTCAAGGCTCTGTACCTTATCGCAACCAATGGAACTCCTCGACTCAAGAAGCCAGAGAAACTCAGCAAGGAACTCAAGGCATTTTTGTCTGTCTGCTTGTGTGTGGATGTCAAGAGCCGTGCCTCGGCCGACGAGCTCCTGGCCCATGACTTCTTGCGTCACGGTTGCCCATTGGCCAGCCTCGCGGATCTCCTGGCTTTCAAGAAGCACGCCAAATAAAGGTCGAGCGGGAGGATATTTAAGGAGCGGGCACTCATGTTGCAGTTGGGATTTTTGAACGAGGTTTGGAAGCAAGGTGACGCATATATTCCCCCATGTGTTGTTTTTCTCTCTTGGCGTTTACTGGCGAAAGTTCCTTGGCACCTCGCACTTGGCAAAGATGTTGCGCTACGTGTCGACATCTCTATACCTCCTCGGTGACAGCCAGTCATGTTGGCCAAGAAGTCTCCCTCCGCGGTATCGATAATGATGACATGTGATGAAAGCTCGGACAAATACCCAATGCACTAGGATTCGGGTGGTATGAGAGACTGGTTGAAACTTTCAAAGAGAATGGGCAGGGGAGGTCTGTCTGCCCTGGCCATGAAACAACAGTGACATTTTGAGCGCAATTGGGAACTATCAGACGCAGGAGAGAGTCACTCTGAAAAGCGTGATCAATGGACGCCGTATATAGAGAAAATGAGAAACGGGATGTCTCAACCATACCCTGAACTGTCTACTGGATTAGCCGCATAGAAAGGTTTCCTTGGAGATAATATAAGATGTTGAAACATGATGATTAGAGAATTGGTTATGGGTTTCTTGAATATGTGTTATGATAATATAGGTACATAGGTATATATGATATTTCAAGCCTTGCTTGTATTCTTGCTACAGCCTTGTACTCGCTGTTCCTCAAAATCGCGACTCTAATGTCTGTAGTAACCAATGGGCGGAGGTACTAAATCAATAGTCGGGCACTGCGGCCCGCTATCTGAGACAGGGTTAAGAGCCGACGACAAAGCCTAGCATTGGGTTATCAATGATGTGTCTAAAAGTGGATGGTAAGAGTTGTGTTTCGAGATACTCATGACAACCCCTGAGCTACCGACTTAGACGCAAATACGGATGCATACATATGTACGGGTAGGGGGTTAGAAGAACAGGGGGAAACAGTAGGGCTTGTTTCATCAGGAGGCTAACAGATCCTCCAACAAGACGGCACGAAACTGTGATTGGCTCTGTTGTTGACAAGGGATTCAAAGGGAGACGGAGATGTGTCATCAGTGCAGCCAATGGAATCGTGTTTTTGAAAGAGCATGAAAGTGCAAGAAGATGGAATTGCAGTGTGATTATCGAGAAGGAGAAGATATGAGAATGATGGGGATAAATATGTGATATTGGTACGGAGGCAGCCGTCAAAAGTTCTTGCCTACCAAGACTGATCCCTGTATGGAAGAACTACCCCTATAAACCTAGATAGTGCTATATTAGCTAAATTTATATATAATAATTCCGGGAGCGATTTTCTTACCGTTTTACTTCCTTTTATTATACTAAAATGCTAATTAATATTATAACTTAAGCTCTAGTTATGATATTAAGGGCACTAGCTAGGGGAGGGAAAATAACTACTAAAATTAAGGCTATAACTGGTCTTTTATATTATATAATTAATAATATCTATTATTAAGTAATTAAGTAAGGATTCGAGCTAAATAAGAGGCTGCTATACCTTATTAATACTTAGCTATAAGATATACTATATCTAGGATAACCTTTAAAGTAAATAGAAAAGAATAAGGACCTGATTTTTAAGAAGGTTAGCTATAATTATTATAAAAGGGAAAGGATAGTAGCTAATATTATTAGTAAGTTTAGCTTATAGGGAATTAGTATTTCTGCCTTAACTATAATAAGGATCCTTAAGTATATTAGCTATAGGAAAATAAAGCTAATAAGGAAGCCTAGATTAATAATAAGGATAAGGAAGGAAAGATTATAATAGTATTATAATTATTAAG